>JAODLM010000139.1:0-155766 GCA_036937905.1 Salvia rosmarinus
TTCTTCTTGACGAGCGAGCTGGCGCTCACGGCGACCACTGGGTCGGATAAAACCTAGATCAACAGCTCTCCTGCAAGCTGCGCTTTCGGTTCTTGCAATTCTTTAGGTGCCGTTAGTATGGTGCCTTTGATCTTAGTCTTTGCTCACGGTTTCCAAATCAATAGTGAATTCCACTTGTCTAGCGGTGTAAACACAGCAAGTCCTCGGGAAACACGTCAGGATATTCACACACCATCGGCTCCTCTTGCAATCGCTTTGCTGTTCATCGTGCCTGTCAAACTTACTAAGAAAGTTTGATGACTTCACTCTGATCATCCTCACTGCCTTGATCTTTGAGATCATTGGCATAAACACCCGTCCTTATGCCGTGAAACAAACTTCCACTCCTTGGCTGTCCGAAAAGCAACTTCTCTCGAGACAACGTATAGTTGCCATGTGCTTTTCAACCAATCCATGCGAAGATGACATCGAAATCTTCCATTCCGATGACATGCAATCGACAAAGACCTTACGCTCACGATTTCTACTTCACGGATTACGGCATATCTCTTTGCCTTTAGCACTTCCCGACGGGATGCTAATTTCGTGGTACTCTGTGATTTCTTGGGTACCAAACCCAACCTCTCACACGCGATTCTCGAAGCGAAAGAATGTGAGGCTCTGTGTCAAACAAAGCGGCGGGTATATCACTCATATGGATTATACCGCAAGATTTCAGGAGCTTGAGCCGCTGCTGGCGATTCAGCGTACACCCTTGCTGCTGCGGTGGCCTTTGGTTTCTTGGCCTGGGTGACCTCTGCTCCGTTGTTTGTCCTCGGCGGACATGATTACGCCTCTGTGGGCCGGATCTTTGCCTTCTTGGCGGTACCTGCTGCCCTCCTAACGGACAATCTCGGCGTAATGTCCGGACTTCTTACAACGATAACACTCGGTGCTACCTTGCTGCATTCGCGAAATGATTCCTTTGGCATTTTCGCACCAAGGTTTTCCACTCCGCCGCATGGGTTGGAAATTCCTTCCCCAAGTTGCCTTTCTCTCTCTTGAATGCTTGATTCCTTGGAATCCTTTGGACCTTCTGGTTCCTTGGAACACTGATTGCCTTTCCTCGATCTTCCCATTTCCTCTTACCTCTTCCTCCGTCGGATGGCTGTCCGGGTGGCATCGTTCTCTCTTGGGGCAACATTGACTCAATGTTTAATGCCGGTTCGAGGGGCTGCGCATCGTCGGATCTCACCCGACGGCGAAATTCCGATCTACGGTGGGGTCCTCTCGAACACATGCGCCTGGCGACCTCGGTGCAAACAACAGTGCGTGGCATAGCGTGTTGGGGCGATTGAGCGGCGATCGTACTCGGTGGCCGTCCTTCTTCCTGGCGAAGATTCGAACTCGTTTGCCTTCTCTGCGCATAAGCGCCGGGCATGTACTTTCCATGAGTTCTTCCTGAAATCTTCCCCGTATACCTTGCCCATTGTCACGGTGTTAGGGTCCTCCTCACGGTTCCCACGTAAATCGGCCTCGTCGGTTAGGCGAAGATCGCGCAATTCAGCTTTTACCTTCTTCGCGGCCGATGTATTCGAAGATCCTTCGGTGGATCGTATCCGGTTCTCGGCGTCGATCGGTTCGCCGAGACCGTCGAATGTAGGGGATTACACTGCGAAAACTCTCGATCGCATGCGGTGAACCAAAGGTGGTTCTTGGAAGCTTCTTCCACATTATTGTTCATCGATTCCTTGTTCCGGCATTACTGTACCGGCGTTTGAAACATTAAAGCGCTTTCGCATAGATAACCGGGTATCATCGCATAACATATATCATCGCCCATATCACATATCATCACATATATCACATATCACTCACGATCACATATAATCATGCAATCCTGTCAACATATCATCGTTATGCATTTCACATAACATCGTCATCACACATCACATAGATCATATATCATCATGGCATAGCTCATATCACATATAAGCATCAAACATAAACATCCATCATCAGAGCGTTAGTATCGAATATTCGGTGTCCATGAAGGATTTGTCAAAATCAAGATCAAGGTATGTCGATCAAAAGGTCGGATGTGAGCAAAGAATCGACTCAGGTCCTTTGTCAAAGATGCCGCTTCTGCTCCATGCTTCTAGCGAGACTCTGCGTTGTCCACTGTACACCGACTACCTAGATCTCATCCTCCATATCCGTCCACTATTCCCCGCTAGTCGGCGGTTCCATTCTGTCTCTCCTCATCTTCCTTTCCTTCCTGTCGGGGCTTGAATTGAGTGCCGCTTGAGCGATCTGCATGGAAGCAAGCCTCTCTTGGGTATGATCCCATCAAGCCGTGCTCACGATTGCACGAGTATCGGTGAAAGGCGTGCTGAGTCCACTGTCTCAGCGCTTGCGCTTCCTCAATGTGCCCGACCTCATCGAGTCATCGGCTATCCGGATCACCGGGTCCTCGAATCCTCACTATCCTCCTCGTTCTCATCCGGGTCCTCCTCTTCTTCCGCCGAGTCGCCTTCCACGGATGCCGGCTGGCGGTTTGGTGGCATGAAGATTCGATTCAGGGCTTCTTTGCTGCCGCGCCGGACGGACAATACCTCTCGTCACAGAAGTTCACGCCTCAAAGTCATTCGGGTCCTCCGGAAGGTAAGGATCGTCGATGGAGGTGTAGTGATCGGTGTATCTGTTGCCTTGGTGATCGCTGATTGATGGTTGTTCTCCCGATGGCTCTTGGAACATCATCCCTATCATCGATCGGATGGGTCCTCGAGGTGTCTGCAACCACATCCTCCTTAGATGGTATACCTCGGTGGTGCATCCCTTGTCTCCATACTCGAGCAGCGAACTCGGTAAAGTCCAAGGTAAGGTGTCTCGTGATAGGATCCCGTCCCGAACAACACATGTCCTTGCTTTCTAGCCCATGGTTGCCATCCCGGTCGGTAGCCTTTCGATCGTCCGATAGTAGGCCTCAGATTACGACACTTTCCCTTTGTCTCGAACCTTCCTCCATAACCCGACAAATCTTCCCGAAATACTCCCAATGGTTCATGAATATTCGGGTACATTCACGAATTTACGGATATGCTCATCCATTCAGCGAGATCTTAACCAACGTTATGCGGGCCTGAATATCCATAAACCTACATGTTAGTTCACCGTAAAACAACAACAAATATTCACGTTTCCTTTACCATCCCGGTCATACGGGTATTCATATCTCATACACATGTTCATTTCAACACATATCCATATCAATATCAATATAGTCACGTAAGCAAATCTGAGTTCACTTACAAGCACTCGTTTATCAAAATAAACAAGATTTTCAATCAACAATATATTGCTATGTAAACACATAGACTTACATCAACCATACGTGATCACATTAATCACATCATATCATATAAGCGATTTTCATATCACACCACACAGTGCCTTTTTGTTCCATCAACAATCAACTTCCATATCCACATCACCATCCAACCATACCTCGTCACATCACGTTTACATCACGTAAACTCTTACCATGCCAAAGCACGTGAAACCAAGATCATATCAAGCATCAGCTTACATAAAGCATCGACAAATAAACACATACCTCATCCCCTTTTTAAAGGAGGCGGATGGCGGTGGTGAGGGTAGGCATGTGCGATGAGCAGTTTAGAAGAACAAGTTCTAAACACTCAATTTCAAGAACGCACATGATATAAAGCAAACAAACTGCTTTGATATCAAATAACATAGACACATACCCAAAGCCAGAAAAGCGCTCGATGCAGTCGGTATCGGATAACAAATAGATGTCGGGGCGAGAACAACGCTGCGATGCCAAGGCGGTATCGGATAAGAAAGATAGATGTCAAAACAAAGATCGTTGCTCGATACCAGGTATCACCATGATTAGAGGAAGGCGGACGGATGCGGGGTGTGACTAGGGGTGAGGGTTAAGCGGGGAAGAAGGGGGGATACATATAACATACATGATAAGAAGATGTGACCATGAAATCGGGCAGCATCTCCTCTATAACTAGGACATATCCTGAAGGGGAGGGGTGCACAAACAATCCACCAACAGAATAATATCGATATCATAACCTCAGAAAAACATGATCTTGGTTTATTATAAGTAATGCAAGAAGCAAAATAGCATTACATCCTGTCAACTAGACCGGTCAACCATATAGCATGCTCGTATCGAGACTCACAGCAGAATAACATAACAAATCTTGTTCCCAATCAGAAAGCAAATAAGGGACAAGAATACATAATTATCAGAGTACGTATATAACATAACATCGCGGAAGCATAGCATGAAGAACCCGCAGCTCCACCCCTCGCCGCCAGTCCGACCCTCCTCCATCCGTGAAAAGATTTGAAAAAGAGTTTGGGGTGAGTACTAGCGCTTTTCGGTGGGGTTTTATCATAAATCAAAAGAATCATGAGGCGTGTTTAGAGCACTTACCTTAGAAGGTTTTAAAGCGTAAATCCACTTCTAAGTAAGCAAAATAGATTTTCATTTTCGATACACGATCCGTTATTCTTGTTACTCCCATCATAGAACCATGAACCACGGCTCGGGCGTATCACCATGACCCGTCACATGACATTCATTCGCCGGAACATATCCGATCACGCCTTAGCGTATCCGGTAGGCTAACTCGGTGTGGACTTGTGGGTCAAATCCCCATAAGAACCATAACCACCTCATTACCTTTTCCGTGTGGACTTAGGGGTCTATCCCGGCGGAACCATAACCACGTGTTGGGGTCTATCCTTATGATCAATACTCGAGATGGTGATCAACCCACGAATAGAGATCCGTGCCTGACCATGATAGAACCATATCTTGGATCGAGAACAAGAATAATTTCACAAAACATTTCACGGCGTACATGTTTTATTTTGAAATATCGAGTAAATAACTCAAAATAGCATATATAACCCAACACAGAGCGTAAAAACGTCAACGAGAGATATCTACGGATCCGATGACTTCACCGATCGCCTTTGGTAGGTACACAGTAACAAGGCGGAACAACTTTTGGGGTTACTTCCACAAAGCAAAGCAACAACGTGATCAAGCAGCGATCGTAGCAAAACTAGGGTTTTCGACTTTACGAACCCACATTTGGCACTCTCGGGTTTTCAAATCAACTCGATGCGAGAAGGAAATATATTCGGGCATCGAGACCGATAATAGGGTACCTTCAAAATATGCATGCATCTGAGTTGACTCAAATCTTAGCGGTGAAGAAGCTTCAAAAATCGATGCCTATCCTCGGATCTAGGATAAACCATCCAAAATCGATGCATGAAAATGGAAACATAAGCAATATGCATAACGGCGAACATGGAATGACAAGCGGCGTTGAAAATGGATAACCCGGGCATATACTTCCTTTAGAAAACTCGAAGCGGCGGAAAACATCCGGCATGCGAAATGCGAAAAGCGAAAAGCGGAATCGGTACTTTAGTAGAATGCATGGCCGGAACTCAAAACCTAAAGGACCCGTAGCGAAAAGGTGGGCACGGCCACCAAATCGGTGACCAACTGACCACCAAATCGGCGGCGATGGGCGGCGGTTTCAACCAATCGGTAGGCCTCGGCCGTTTTCCGCCTCGTCCTTTAGAAACCCGAGTTCTATGCTATCGATCTACTAAAAGGCGGAATCAAAACAAGAAAAGGACAAAACCAAAGCGGGCTGCGGGGGTGGTTGATCGGCGGTGGTGGCTCGTGACGGTATGATAGCGCGCCATGTGAGCTCCCGGCTCGATCCCCACTCCTCAGGTGACTTCGCGCGTGCACAGAGCTGCTCGGCTCTTCAGTAAACCGGAGAGACAAAAAATGAGCGTTGAAAATGAAGGCCCTAGCCTCCTATTTATAGGAAAATTCGAATTTCTTGAATTTAACTTGCTTTAATGACCCTTTTAAGCATAGACATAACTTTTGCAAGCGGACTCCAAATTTGCAAACTTGGTACCCGTGGACACGAAATAAAATACGGACACAATGACTATAAACAAGATATGCTTTTAAAGACCCGATGAAAAGTCCGGTTTTCGATAACTTCCGAGTGCGAACGCTTCATGGGTGGTCGAAAACACTGCATACTTAGTGTCTATGAATTCGTCTAGACACTCTTCCCATAGCCACGAGGTTTCGTGGTGGTCGCGTCACCGAAACAAAGTCGACCTTTTGACCTTTTCTCGAAAAGCGTGCCATGCAAGCGAAGCTTAAAAAGGCGGGTATTACATTATGAGTAGCTAATTTACGTATTGATCCCAGGGTTTGTATGTCGACTAGATTAGTATGATTTATCTAGCGTCTTGCTTTGCCTTAGTCATCGATTTGTGATTCATGGAACTTAATCTATGTGTTAATTTTCGATCAACTTTAATGTATATCTAGTTGCCAATTGAATACTTAAGATTTTAGTTGTCGATCGATCTTGAATACTGTCTGGGTAAGCCATGAGTCGTGGCGAGATAGGAACATCCGTAGGAAACATATATTCTTTGTGAGCTTTTGGAGCTACTAGTTTCCACCTTGAGGCGTATGATGTGGGTGAATTAGTAATCTACATCCACAATTGTCGTAACTAAAATTGATGGTTACTTCTGAATTAAATTGGTAAGCAGTTAATAGGTGGTGTGTGAATCGGTTGGGTTAAATACATCCCTAGAATTGGTCTTTATATACGAGTTTGTTCCTATTTTATTTAAGTCTAGTTCAATCATCATCTCTTTTGATATCTGTTGCTTGGATAATAATCAAGATTCTGTGTGAATTATTCACTGTGTTTTCGATTATCAGTCTCTGTGGATACGATATAATACTTGCTGTTTTTACTATCATTTATTTTGGTAGAAAATATAGTGATCAAATTTTGGCATCGTTGCCGGGGACTGTGTAGATTTCATAGTGATAATTTTCTGAATTGTAGTTATTAATTCAGGTTTTAAAAAAAAAAATATGTGCTTTACTTGGTTTGTGATCTTTTTTTTCTTCTGCGATGCATGATTCAAGATCGAAGGAAAGAAATTATTCCATTGGATCATGAGATTGAAAATCGCACAGAGAAACGAAGAGAAAGAAAATAAGAAATGCGAGATAGACAACCCGGGGCCATGATAGAATGGCGAGATCTTGCCGCAATGCAACGCCATGACTAGCGTTGAATAATCGGATGGGCGAGTTGGAGCGAGCACCAGCCTACCTCTAAACCATATGTATAGACCAAGCGGATCGGTTCAAGGTGGAGGATGGGAGCCGAATGTCGATGCAAATAACTTCAAGTTAAAGCTGCCCTCATTAGCATGATCAAGCGGGCGGATTTGGGGAGGGTCTTGAAGACCCAATGCACATAGAGGTATTCCTTGATATATGTGATACTATCAAGCGAGAATCGAGTGCCGGTGATGCCATCCGGATGCGGATGTTCATATTTTCAGGAGTCGAGTGAAAGAATGGTTCAAGAGCTTGGATAGATCACGGATTACCATGTGGTAGCGATTGTGTGAGACATTCTGTCGAATACTTCCCACCTACCAGGCCGAGAAAATCATGTTGAGATTTCCCACTTTTCGCAATTGGGAGATGAGTCATTGTTTGAAGCACAGGAGAGATTGAAACACTGCTCGAAAGTGTCACGGCATGGGTTCTCACACGAAGCGACAAGTGACGCAATTTTATAGTGGACTCAATCTAACACCCGTAGCATTGTAGATCTTCGATGGAGATGCCTTCTCGATCGAGGAATAGATGAAGCTTTGAGAATAATTGAGGAGATGGCATCGATAGCTATCAATGGCGATGGAGGGCGGCCGATAAGAAGAGTGGGCTGCTGCGAGTTGGACGATAAGTATGATGATTTATTAGAAATTCACAACTCTACGGAAAGAGTACAAAGCGAGAGGAAAGGGCGGTGTTGTGGCCATGGGCAAACTAATGAGGATGTTCACTATGTGAATCAAATGAGCAATTTTAAGGGAATCAAAGTGAGAATCTACCATATCATCCCAACAATAGGAATAACCTATGCCAGCGCTCGAATGTTCAAACAACCACCATACGGTTTCTTTGTTAACAATGGGATGATTGTAGAGCCTAAAAAACCGAGCCTTGAATAGATGATGCCGCAGTTGGTTGCAAGTAACCAACAATTGGTAACTCAGGAGAATACATTCATTAGTACTACTGGTCAGAGGATTACGCATCTGGAATCCACCGTAGCAGCTATGGGCAAGCATTTAAAACTAATGGAAAACCAGTTAGCGAATAGGCGCTGCAAATTGAATCGCAACAAAAGTCGGGCCATTTCCCGGCACTACGGAGGTAAACCCGATAAATCGGTGCAATGCCATCTACTTGAAGTGGAAAAGCTTGCGAACCAACCGGCCACGGGAAGAAAGTCGTACGATGAATGAGGAGGAGCTAGCGATTGCTAGCCGGCCGTAACCGTGTCTGAAATGTTTTCCGAGAGACTAGCGACCGACCTAGCGACCGCTAGGCGGCCACGAGAAAAATGAGAGAGTTCGACGAAGAACTAGCGACCTTACCGGCCGTAGTGAGGAAGAAGGCGAGCGCGACTCCGGGGGCTCGCGACCCTAACGATCGTGAGGGTGGCCGTGAGGCGAACGAGAAGATTCATTCAACTTACACTCGTCGGTCCCTTTCCCAGTCGGCTAGTTAAGTCAAAATATGACGAGAGTTCGCCCTATTCAAAGCGACATTCGAGTAAACATCAACAGACCTATCTTTGATGCGCTCGAAACATGCTTGGATCGTGAATTTTCTCAAAGATGCATTGACCAACAAGAAGTTAGGAAATTTGAAAAAATAACCTTTACGAAGAATGTGGCGTGATATTACAGTAGCGCCTTTGAAAGCGGAAGGATCGAGGATCTTCACATTGGAGTCTTGATTGCTAAGCATATATTCCCCAGCGTGTTGTATGATTTGGAGCGAGCATCAATCGATGCCCTTATCTATGTTCAACCGCTTGGGTAGGGAAAATGAAGTCAACTAAAATTTCATTGATGATGGTGACGGTCGATCTCATATCTAAGGAATATTTGAACATGTGTTGGTAAAATTAGGGACTTTGTCTTTCCTGCTTGATTTTGTTATTTTAGACATACAATTCAAAATCAACCACTAATCTTGGGTAGGCCTTTTCTAGCCTTTGGTGGTGCTTTAATTGATGTGCGGGAAGGTGATCTCACTTTTCGTGTCAGCGATGAGGGCTGAAAATTTCAATATATGATGCCATCAAGGAACACGATAGCCAGCGGAGAATTGTTATTCCATCTGCACTGCCACGGCTAGCCCAATCTCGAGCTTGGATGTCAACCGACCATTTGTGAGCATGCTACAAAGAAGGGATGGACTCGGCATGGAACCCCAGTGATATATTTAAGTTTGGGGAGGACACTTCCACACTCGGTGGTGGTCTACGGTGAATCTAAGTATAGGAGCAAACACGAGGTTTGGGAAGAGATCAAGCCAACGCCCAGATTGATCGGTATGAAATGGTCTAGCTAAAGGCGTTAAATTAAGCACTTGTTGGGAGGTAACCTAATGTTTTCTTTGTTTTGTTTTGTTTTTCGTCTTTGTTTTGTTTGCTTTTTGTTTGTTTTTGTTTTGTTTTTCTTGTTTGGGTTTTTGTGTCTGTTTTGGGTTGAGTTGAATGACGAGCAACCGATGATGAGAATTATTTTTATTAGAAAATTTGATTGCAATTGATTTTGTGAGACGAAGCATGTTATGATTATTGTGAGTATTGAGCCTTTGAAAACTTGATCACATGGTTGAAACATGTGAGACTTGAGCTTTTGACTGTCATATCTTTTCAGTCTTGTTTCTTTCTGTGTGAATAGTTTGAAATAGCATGGTTTCTCTAAAAACTTGCTGGATCTTTTCGAGGTTGCATTGATGTGCTTAGGTGGGAGATGATATTAGGCATTCTTTTCTTAGCTTATACACTATCGAACACTAACATGTTAATCATTGAATCATTTGATGAGCCCGTTTGAGCTTACCTTATTCTTTCATAAAGCCGTGGGTTGGGTTGTATTCGTTAGTGCGAGATTTGGCTGCTTGAATTGAGGGTTGAGAAAAAGAAAGAAAAGAAAAAGAAAATAGATGATGAAAAGTGATAATAAAAAATAGTTGCTTACCCATATAAGTTCAAATAAAATAAAAATAAAATAAAAATAAAAAAGAAAAGAAAAGAAAAGAAGAAATTGACACAAGTGTGTGAAAAAGAACATAAATGGGTAAGTAGCTAGTGCTTTGAGATGAGTATATCACTTATATGATAAGTGTGATGTTCTAAAGAGAAAAAAGATTTTTTGGTATGGAGATATGAATTGAATTATTAAAGTTTGGGATTTGTGTCTTGTGATGCTTATTGTGTTTTTCATTATTGGATTATGAGTCACTTAACCTAAATATATCCTACCTTACCAAAGAGCCTACATTATAACCTTGTATAAAACCTTGTATAAAACCTTTTTGATCTTAGTTCTTAAGCACATATTTGAGCAATGGAGAATTAGACGATTTACAAGCTTATGGTAGATTCCGTGTGTTATTAAACATTGAGAGTATACACATCCTCCTTGATACACTTGAGTGTTTGAGAGCTTATATATATATATATATCCATGTCGTGAGGATTAAAAGTTTGAAAAGCTTGTGCTTATTGTTTAGTATGATTTTGTGCTTATTTTTCTATATTGTTTTGCATGTCGTTTTCAATGGTTTGTCTTAATTATGCCGTTGGTTTGATTAGTATTTATCGATTCGGACTTACTTGGTTTGTTTTGATGTTTTGTAGAAAAATGGTATTAAATAGGATGAAATGAACCCATCAAGAGTTATCCTATATTGAAGAGCATCTCGACGGGAGTTCATAGGTGCAAAGCAGTTGTAATTGAGTTGAGGCGAGGGAAGCAGGCGAATCATCATAGTCGCGCACGTGCGTCCGGCGCCCGGCGAATCCGACGACTCACCCGTCGCGTGCCTCGCCTTGCGCAACCGCGTGACATCAGCTTCGTTCCACCAACTCCCATCCGGCGCTGCACCTCCGGTGGCTGCCTTACTCCGGCGCCTCGTCAAGCGCGTAATCCAGCCTCCACCCGGCGTTCGCCTATCTCGCCTCGTCTACTCCCATCCGGCGTTGCACCTCGGCCGTAATGCCTTCTCCAGTGCTTCATCACGGTAGCGTTCACGCCAACCGTGTACGACGCCTCGTCCATCGTCCGGTGCTGCATCCTTTGTGCTGAAAGCACATCTCGCCGTGCGTCCGGCGCTTCGCTTACATCCGGAGCTGGGCTCCTCTCTCTGTTCTTTCCCGAGAGCGCCCGCGTCCGGCGCTCCGCTTCCGTCCGGCGCTGGGTTCCTATCTCTGACCTTTCCAGAGAGCGCTCGCGTCTGGCGCTTCGTCCCGTCCGTCGCTGCGCGTGATTTTTGGGCCCAAATTCGGCGTTTTAAATGGGCTTTTCCGATGGTTATATAAAAAGGAAATCAGCCACTATTGTGACACACACACATTCTTCACGCATTATTTTTTTCCTCCTTTATTTTCTAAGTATTTTCCTTTGCATTGGATTGAATCAAGAACTTTGATTGAAGAAATTCATCAACGACTATTGCGATTGTAAGGAATGTTATTCTCTTTTTCTTCCGTTGAAATATTGAATAATGATTTCTATTAATTTCAATTGTTTGATCCGTGAGATGAGCATGGACTAATATTCTTCTAGGGTTGGGTGATTCAAATTGATTGATTGTTTATTTGTTTTGATTGAGTATACAATTGAATCTTAGGGTTTCTTGTTAAGTGATTGATCACCATTTGATTGTTTATGTTTCGTGTAATATCGAGAGATAGATCGTTGCATCATAGGAATCAATTGGGTTAGAGTTACGGAAGCGGGTACTCTAATAGTTTATGTAATTGTGAAATCTTATAACCTAGGTTTTTATCCACGGAACAAAAGTCGAGTGTTTTGATTATAGGTTAGAGGATTGCATGAGTAGATAGATTTCTTAAGCAAGCATTAATCAATTAATCAAGGCGAAGAACCTAATACCTAGTCTTTCTCACAATCTTGAATTATTCACATTGCTTTTGAGCTGCTTTGAACATTTGTTTGAATCGTTTGCGTGATTTAATTTCTGTCAATTTTAGTTAAGTTTCCCCAAATCGAGTTTAGGATTTAGATTTACCGTTTTATCATAACACATCATAAGCCACATTAAGTCTTCCTCGAGAGATTCGACTTGAGTCGACCTTACCACCTATAGGGACCTCGTACTATTACTGACGACTTAGTAGAAGAATTTGGTGGAACAAATTTTGGCGTCGTTCGGGGAAGGCTTTAGGCATTTTTGATTGTGTTATTTTCCTTCTAATCTTCTATTTATTTTATTTTATTTTTGTTTGGTTATTTTCTTCCCAGTGCAGCGTAATCCGTTTTCTTGTCTTGTGTTTGTGTATGCTAGGTCGTAGAAGTCTTAAAGGAAGTTGGCACGGTGTTCGACAACATTCACGGGTGAGAGATTTTAATCTTTCAAACTCGGAAGAAGAAATCTCGTCGAAAGTGAGATGAGTTCGGTGACGGTTGAGTCACGAAATTTGGAGTAGATCTCCAGTGAAGAATTCGTGCGGAAGAAATGGCGGCAAATGGAGGAGTCGATGATGAAGGAAACCCGTGGATGCGTGACTTTGCTCGACCCGTCATTGGGGTGACAACGTCATGCATAGTCCTCGAGGATCGACCCGAAACTACTGAGTTGAAGCCCGTCCACTTCAACCTTCTACCTTCTTTCTATGGGATGCAGTGAGGATGCTTTGAACTTCATCAGGGAGTTTTATCGATGGTTCACTTTTCCATTGAGCAGGCTCACGGAAGATACTGCGAGAATGAGGTGTTTTCCTTACACCTTGAAGGATAGAGCGAGACATGGTTGATGTCTCTGACTAGTTCAGCGAGTTGGCAAGCCGTATATGATAAGTTCATGGGAAAATACTACTTGAACCCGAGAAAACACGAGGCGAGGGCTCGGATAGCCACCTTCAAGCGGATGGTTGGAGAACCTGCATGAGGCATGGGATCGTTTCAAGTCGTTCTGACGGTGCCGCATCACCATTACCAGTGAGCTCCTCAATCGGTTTTCTATGATGGATTGACGATGGATTTTCAATACATGATAGATATCTGGTGGAGGAGACATTGGAAACTATCTCTGCGATGATGTTAGCGAGATTTTGGAGCGCTAGCTGCAAACTCGCAAAGGAGAAGTGCATGCGAAGACTGCTGCGGCAAAGAGGTGACACTGACTATGAAATGACACGACAATTGGCGGATCTCACTCGTCGAGTTCGGCTATTGAAAACAACCGAGCCTCGGACATCACCTCAATTCCAACAACAACATGCGATGTCGATAGAAACTTGTGGTATTTGTGGTGAAGCGGGGCATGGAGCCAACATGTGCGAAGAACCAATGAGATGGCATATGAAGAAGTGCAAGTTAATGCTATCTGAGGGTTCCAAAGAAGCGATCGGCAAGGCTATCCGTCGAGGTCCAAATATGACCCTTCTCAAATTATTACAACCACGGTTGGAGAGATCATCTAATTTCTCTTGGAGTTAAAATCAAGGGGTGGTCGGAAACCAGTTGAGCGACAACCTCGGACAAACTCGGCAACAATTTGATACTCCTACAAAACCATCGCTTGAGGACTCTCTAAATACTTTTATCGAGCAAGTAACTTGAGATTTGAATCTTTGGAAGCATCTATCAAAGAGTGGAAACTCAAGTGGGACGATTAACAACTCGAGTGGGACGGATGGTGGAAATATTGAGCAATTAGTGCAGCGAGACCAAAGGGAAGTTTCCTAGTGATCAGACATGCCAAGGCATTCTGCTTATGGAGTGAAAATGAAAGTGCGAGGATGATGAAGAGATCAGTGGAAGAAGAGAAGCCTCATGAGTTGTGAACCACCTATTCCATTTTCGAGCCGTCGATGGTCGAAGGCGGGAAGCGGGGATATGAAGAAAGTGGTAGTTGAGAAGAAGAAGAAGCCCATTCGCACCAACCCAAACCAAGGCAAAGCGATCTAGGTAGCTTTACTCTTAATGTTGCTTTTGGTAATGGAAAATGCGGATCGGGATGCTTGATTTGGGTGCGGGATTAACAATGTCTTTTCTGTTGACTCATTAAAACTTGGGAGTTAAAACAAACTAGCATGCGATTAGAATTAGTTGAGGAACTATTCGGTGCCGAAGGGTGTGATCGAAGATGTTTTAATAAGAATGGGTAACCTTTTAGTCTCGAGATGATTTTGTTGTCATTGATATGGGAGAAGAGGCGGAAAACATGAGAGTGGACATCCGTTGTTGTTAGGTAGGCCATTTATGGCTACAACAAATACTAATTGATTTTACTAAAGTTGATAAGCATTGTTTTGGGAGCAGCGGAGACATTTCGTGCTAGTAGTACGAATGATAGTTCTCTTTGTTTCTACTCTGACATCATGTTTTCTATCATTGCAGTTGATATTGCGGACGAGAATAAGGTCTTGCAGTGCAGGATGTCTAAGGAAGAAGTTGACAATAAATCGGTCATAAAGAAATTCGATGAGTGAAGATGACCCCAAACCCCAAGCTAAGTGTAAGAAAGATCGGGTGAAGAACAATTCGAGGATAAGTTGAATGAGCCGCCACCTTACTCACCGGAGTATGGTTATCGCCTAGCGAGCACGTTGGATAATGAGAGTTGGATCGAAGCTTCTTGAAAAATTCAACAAAATGAGGAATCGATGGTCGGTGACGACGTTAAAATTAGCGCCGTGGGAGGCAACCCACGAGTTTATTTATTTTATCATTTTCTTCCTTTTCTTTTCTTTTCGGGTTTTTAATAAGTGAGATGAGAATTGTGGCGAGCTGCATTGCATGAACACTCAAGCCCTTTGGGCGTCGTCACCACCATACCTAGTTGACATGCTCTCCCAATTTCAAGGAGTTCTTCTACATTTCACCTTTATGGATTTTTGTCTAAAGTGTGGGCGTGCTTGCCGTCTTTGTGTGTTTGCATCGACTTGTGTTTGTTTGGGTGTGTCGTCCTCCATTTTATACCTTTTGTTTGGATTTGAGTATGCTTTATCGTCTAGTATCTGAGTAGAGTTGAGTGAGCATGATTTGATTGGGTATGCGTCCGAGGCGATTTCTAGTAATTCTTATCGATGCATGACTTGACTTGATAATTGTTGATGATTGATCTAGCTATGGGGCATATCTAAGTAAATTGTGATGAAGTGATATGTGTAGTTGATTGTCGTTGCTATTTATATGGTCCCCTTGCGTGTCTTTGATCAAAAAAAAAAGTTGGAATAATTTGTTATGGTTGAATAAGTGGGCTTAAGGTTGGAATAAGGGGCTCTACTCCTCTCGCTCCATGTTTCTTCTCGAATGGAAGCTCAAAAGTGATGAGTATGGAAAACCACATTAGGATACTCGGGTTTTCAACTCGAAGGTTTGACTTAATGAATATTATCCTATAATCCTCCTTGAGTCGTCACATCTGGTATTGGAAGTTGTGTGTTATGATGAAAATGAGATGTGTTATGCAAGGATCTATATGAATTGGCTTTTCGATTATTAAATGCATATAGATAAAAATTGTGATTTGCTTGGACTAAGCCGCATGCTCAATCAATTATTGATTCATTATCATGTTGAGATGTGTATTGGTTTAGAATTTATAGGATGATGTGAAGTCATGTTTTATCCATTTAAATTTATGTTTTCTTGATTTCTTTTCTCGTGTCGATGATGATGCTTGCTTGAGAACAAACAAAGGTTTAAGTGTGGAGGAGTTGTTTAGTATGATTTTGTGCTTATTTTTCGGTATTGTTTTGCATATCGTTTTCAATGGTTTATCCTAATTTTGCCGTTGGTTTGATTAGTATTTATCGATTCGGACTTACTTGGTTTATTCGATGTTTTGTAGAAAAATGGTATTAAATAGGATGAAATGAACCCACCAAAAGTTATCCTATATTGAAGAGCATCTCGGCGAGGAGTTCATAGGCGCAAATGGATCGTAATTGGATGAGGCGAGGAGAGCAGGCGAATCATCATAGTCGCTACGTGCGTCCCGACACCAGCGAGTCGGCGGCTCACCCGTCGTGCGCCTCGCCTCGTGCAACTTTGCGACACGGCGCCCATTCCACCAACTCCCATCCGGCGTTGCACCTCAAGTCGCTGCCTTCTCCGGCGCCTCGTCAGCGCGTTCGTACTCCACCCGGCGCTTCGCCTATCTCGCCTCGCCAGCTCCCATCCGGCGCTGCACCTCCGGCCCGCGCCTTCTCGGCGTAACGTCCAGTGCACGCTTCCACGCAACAGCGTCCGGTGCCTCGTCCGTCGTCCGGCGCTGCATCACGTGTCTTTGGCACATCTCATCGTCGTCCGATTGCTCCGCTTACGTCCGTATTTGGCTCCTCTCTGTTCTTTCAAGGCGCCCGCGTCCGTGCCTTCGCTTCCGTTCGTATTTGGGTTCCTATCTCGACCTTTCGAGGCGCTCGCGTCGGCGCTTCCGTCCGTCCGTGCGCTGCGTGATTTTGGGCCCAAATTCGGCGTTTTAAATGGGCTTTTCCGAGGGTTATATAAAAAGGAAATCAGCCGCTATTGTGAGACACACACATTCTTCACGCATTATTTTTTTCCTCCTTTATTTTCTAAGTATTTTCCTTTGCAATGGATTGATTCAAGAACTTTGATTGAAGAAATTCATCAACGACTATTGCGATTGTAAGGATTGTTATTCTCTTTTTCTTCCGTTGAATTATTGAATAATGATTTCTATTAATTTCAATTGTTTGATCAGTGAGATGAGCATGAACTAATCTTCTTCTAGGGTTGGATGATTCAAATTGATTGATTGTTTATTTGTTTTGATTGAGTATACCAATTGAATCTTAGGGTTTAGTGTTAAGTGATTGATCACCATTTAATTGTTTATTTTTAGTGTATTATCGAGATAGATATCGTTGCATCATAGGAATCAATTGGGTTAGAGGTTCTGGAAGCGGGAACTCTAATAGTTTATGTAATTGTGAAATCTTATAAACTAGGTTTAATCCACGGAACAAAGTCAGTGTTTTGATTATAGGTTAGAGGATTGCATGAGTAGATAGATTTCTTAAGCAAGCATTAATCAATTAATCAGGCGAAGAACCTAATACCTAGTCTTTCTCACAATCTTGAATTATTCTGTTGCTTTTAGCTGCTTTGAACATTTGTTTGAATCGTTTGCGTGATTTAATTTCTGTCGATTTTAGTTAAGTTTCCCCAAATCAAGTTTAGGATTTAGATTTACCGTTTTATCGTAACACATCATAAGCCTGTTAAGTCTTCCTCGAGAGATTCGACTTGGGTCGACCTTACCACCTATAGGGACCTCGTACTATTACGGCGACTTAGTAGAACAATTTTGTCGGAACACTTATGGTTATTATGATATGTGGAGTTTAACGGAAGATGTTGTGATTTAATTCATTTGATGTGAATCTTTTTTGTTCATTGCTCGAGGCGTATTCTTTGTTGTCGTTCGACTCATTCCTGTCTTTTGGTTGTCTTTCTTTTGTTACATTTTGTTTGGGGACAAACAATGGTTTAAGTTGGGGGTGTGATAAAGCGCACTTTTACTAGTTTAATAATGATATATTATGATGAATTTAGATCAGTTTAAGTGCGTTTATATAGTTGATATTATGTTCTTAGCTTTCTTGAGAAGATATTGCTCTTGGGGGTTCCTCTTTGCTGTTTTGTAGGTTTTTCAGGTGATAATCGATGCACAAGGCAAATATGTAACCAAAGATGAAAACAAACAAGAGGCTTATGGATGTGAAAAGTTTACAATGATATAGAGTATCTCGATAGAGTCCATAGGCATAAGCGGATCACAATTCGAAGTTCAAGCGAGATAACGGCGAAAGCAAATCAGCGCCTTTGGTAGCGACCACCCTAGCGGTCGCGTGGGTGGCCTTGATTCGACCGAAAAACTACATTGCATAGCTAGCAACGCTAGCCCAACCGCTAAACTGGACTGGCGTGAATTAGGGTTTTGACCCATTATCTATAAATACCCAAAGCATTCTTGGGCGCCAACCTCTCCAATCACGTTTTACCTCGGTTTTACCGTAGTTTTCATAGTTTTCTTTCTTGTTCTTCAATTTCATAGCATAGCATTAGATTATTTTTATTCCAGTTTCATCTTTAGATTCATGCAAGCTGTCAGTTTACTTACGGATTGAAGTTGTTACATTCCGCATCGTGGATTCATATGGTTTATTCATTTCAATTCAATTTATGTTTCATTTATTTAATTCTTGTTTTGTTTATTCTTTTATGAGTAGCTAATTTTCGTATTGATCCTAGGGATTGTATATCTGACTAGATTCGTATGATTTATCTGTTGATACTGCTTTGCCTTCCGTCATCGATTTGTGATTCATGGAACTTAATCCTATGTGTTAATTTCGATCAACTTTAATTCATATCTAGTTGCCAATTGAATATATGATTTTAGTTGTCAATCGATCTTGAATACTGTCTGGGTAAGCCGAGTCGTGGCGAGATATGAACATCTGTAGGAAGCATATTCTTTGTGAGCTTTTGGAGTTACTAGTTTCCACCTTGAGGCGTAGTGATAATGGGTGAATTAGTAATCTACATCCACAATTGTCGTAACTAAAATGATGGTTACTTATGTGATCTTTCATCTTTGGTGAATTAAATTGGTAAATAGATTAATAGGTGAATTATGTGAATCGGTTGGGTTAAATACATCCCAGGAATTGATCTTTTATATCAGAGTTTGTTCCTATTTTATTTAAGTCTAGTTCAATTATTATCTCTTTTGATATTTGTTGCACGGATAATAATCAAGATTACATGTGAATTATTCCTTGTGTTTTCGATTATCGGTCTGTGGATACGATATAATACTTGTTGTTTTTACTATCATTTATTTGGTAGAAAATATAGCGATCACGTGCATGTGGGGTGCCTGGCGTGCGGCCGAGCCCGTCTGGGCGATTCGGCCCGTTCTGACTTAGACCCGTTTATGACCCGAATCGGTTTCGACCGACCAATCCGATTCATTGTTCGGCCCATTTTCAATTTTGACCCAAATCCGGTTTTGAAGTGTCGGTCCGTGCCCGTGCGCGAGGCGGTTCGAGATTTTGAAGATCGTACTCGCAAATTTATGTAATAAATTCGTGAAATGCGAGGATCACAGTGGGCGCGATGAGCGAAATTTATTTTATTTTATCGTTCAAAGCATGTCGTGGATGTTTAAATTATCGTTAGCATGCTATGTATGTTTAACTCGTAGATAAACATGTAATATGTTTCGTGATTGGATGCGTGTATGACTTGCTAGGTTTATTTGGAGCATGTTTTAGAATTTTGCGAGCATGTTTTATATGTTGAATTCTATAGAAAGCATGCTAGGATTACGTGATCTGCATGGACAAACCTTTTGAAACAAAAGACTAAGCAAGAAACCCGATGTATTAATTTTAAAATTAAAGATGTCAAGACCTCCACTTTTGATTTCTAAACAAAGTGAGTGCATGCTATGAGTAAACTTCCATGCGTGGCTTGCTTTACCTTATTTATCACAAGTTTGTTAGATAAGATTTCTAAATAAAACATTTTAATCTATTAAGAAGTGGGAGTTTCATGTATAGCGTCCACAGCGTGGCTTGCATGTGCAATTTTATAAGTTCTCTAGAGATAGATTTAAAATGAGATGATAAAAGATTTTGAATTGGAAGCCGTATGGTCAGGTGGTATGCAATTCTAAGAATTCATTTTCATTTGCCAAATTGTGGTCATTGCTTAGGCATTACCTCAGTATAACTTCCATAAAGTTCATTCTTACGATAGTGATGTGGTCTAGTAAGGTCAATCATTAATTTCTTTTGTCGTAATGATAAGTTGACATGGATTGAAATTAAGCGACTAAAATGTATATTTTAGTCTTGTCGAGGTTAATATGTAAAAGTCCCAGCGTGGCTTGCATGTGGGATTCCTTAGGCGATTGGAGGTTTCAATTAATATTGTTTTATCAAAGGTTACAATATTATTGTTATAAATTATAGGCGATCGTATGCTTATGTGTTTACATTATTTTTCGAGATATGTCTCTTACAGCTTATCAATATGCTCGCACAAAATACTCTATCCGGTCCAAATTTTATCAGTGGAAATGAAACATTGAGATTGTTCTTCTTGCCGAAGAAAACTTATTTATACTCATTATACCCGTCCAACCCCTAGGCGATTCATCTACCGATGGGGGCGCAAGTAGCACGAAAAATGGGACAAATCAAATAGAATGACAAAGTACCTTCTTTTGGTCATCATGTGGGAGTCCTTGCAACTCCGGCATCAAGAGATGGAGGATGCGACCACAATCGGCTAAATCTTATGCAATCATATGGAGAGTCGGACAGAATCACTAGTCGTAATATGATAAAATTAATTATATCGAGTTGATGATGGGCGATTGATGCATGACTATGTAAGCAAATGATCAATCTCTTGGAGGCTCGTGTTGGTTGGAGAATATATTAATGACATAGTCGAGAATCGATATAGTCCTCAATACTTTGCCCAGTCTTTTGAAAACTTCCGTTATGGTGTAGTCCTACGAAAAGAGTTATACTCTAGATTCATTCAAGAGGATTTAGTAGCGGAAGAGCATGAGATAAGCGAAGATGCGATCTTTAGTACACACCTCGAGGAAGACCTTTGCTTCATCGAAGATGAAAATGTAAAGTGGAATTCAAGAGATCTGAGCTAAAGAAAGAGTGGGAGTAATATAAAGGGCTCACCAGCGGTTTGAAAAAGCGAAGGAGAAGGCGAGTGCTTAATGCGGTGAGATTGGGCATTGGAAGGCTAATTGCCCTATGCTCAAAACTCAGTGCGCCATTGGCTTTAATAGCGAAATATGTTTAGCAACTTGTTCTACTCATTCATGGGTAGTAGATACTGGTGTGACTAATATTGTTTGTTACACCTTGCGGGGGTTCCTGCGGACAAGGAGTTGTTTGATGGCGAGATAACGATCTCCATGGGTACCATGGAAAAAGTCGAGCCGTTGTAGTCGGAGATGTTACTTTATGCTTTGATAGGATAGTTTAATATTAAAGGATGTTTTATATGTGGGAGTTTCGTGAAACCTTATTCGGTTTCAAACTATTTATAATCCGCTTTATACTATTTACGTGGTGACACTTTATATAATCCGCTTTATCTATTTACGCGAGCATAATACCTTTAATTATGTTGCATCTACATCAAACCATAAGAAGATGAAGTTTTCTTAGCTAGATGAAACCACATATCTTTGGCATCTTAGATTAGGTCACATCAATCTAAATAGGATCAAGGCGGCTAAGAATGGGCGTTGGGTGATATTACGGTTACTCGGTTCCCAATTTGCGAATCTGTATAGAGGAAAGATATCGACCAGACCCTTCAAGAAAGGGGTATATAGCGAAGAAGTGTTGGAGCTAGTCCATTCGACCTATGTGGACCAATGTCCACACAAGCTCGTGGAGAATGCAGTGTTTTGTCACTTTGCATTGTGATTACTCGAGGTACATATGTATACACCTTCACATAAGTCTGAATGCTTTGAAAATTTAAAAATTTAAAGGCGGAAGTGGAATCTAAAGTACGGATTAGGCGGAATTGTTACCATTAACGAGGATTAAGAACATAAAATGATAAGGAGATGATAAACAATCTTATAATATATCAAAAGATAGGAGGTGACCATACAGCGTAATTCATATAACTAGACCAGCGGATCTATAACAAGAGGTTCGGTGATGCGAAGGTGATATGCATCAATAATCAAAACATAACTATGTGTTTAAGCAGTGGAAAGCATGTGAATGCATATATGACGATATGCATTCAAGGTTAAACTATATCGCGACAAAAACTCATTGCTCGACACTTGTCCATCCGTCATCGTCATTTCGACTGCATTTAAAAACAAACATGCGGTAAGTACAAGATTGCATAGTGGACTCATGCGAAATACTTTTATTAAATTACTTGCCCGTTAGTATAACGAGGGTTTTAGTAGAAATAACTCGTGAATACCAAAATACTTTATCACTTTTCAAAGATCGCTGCTGTGAGCATTTTACGGTATGTATGATCCGTATCATACGTATTACTTTCTCATAACTCTGTTCGTTGTTGTAGAAGTAGGCCTCGCCTCGAATGACGTAACCGACCGAAGATGTTGCTAACGGCTCACGATCGCCTATGGTGTACGTTAATCGGTAGGAATTTCGCATCTAGCACGAGGATCGATATCGATTTTCTATAAAGTTGGGAGCTACCCGACAGCTGAAATTTTCATGGTTCGCTAACCGTCTCATGATAGGATCATACATAAAACATAAATACTTTGGGCGTGTAATTGAATAACGGTTCATAATCATTTTCAATGAAAGCTTTTGTAAATAAATACTTTTCGAAGAAAGCATCGTAAATAAAGGGGTTTTGAGTAAAGCCCACCTCGTATCTGAAGGTTGTTATCTACTATGGTCTCTTTTCATGTCGAATGCTCGAGTCCGCGTATCTTAGCGTGAGAATCATTTTAGTATTTTGGTTACGTTCGATAGAGGCGAACATAGTCTATAACTTTCTATGCATCAAATAATCTTGTCATGGGACTTATTTTGGCGTTTCTTAATCGATTGATGTCATTATGAATTTTCTTAATTTATAAGGGATATTCATCGTTTTAGTACATAATGTATGTTTTAATGTACTTACGTAGCGTAAGTTACATTCTTACTAAGCGTCTTCGTCGCATAGATCACGTATTATTGAATTGTGTGCCCGTTGACCTTGGTCGACGTTTTTGGTCAACTATTTTGACCAAGTCGACGAAAAGTCGACAATTTTGACTTTGGTTGACACTTTGACTTTTTAATTATTTATGAAATTCTTATCATTTCATGTGCAATTCTTGATCTAAAATTCCCATAAAATCATACTATGTCTAAAACATCATTTTGGATCATATTATGTAATTACTTTAGTCAAATAAAATCATATACCTTAGAATTATCTTATATGGTTTTGGTTTTCATAATTCACTGAGTAAACAATTTTAAAAATTCTAATAAATTCACATAACACTTAATCATCCTTAACTATGCTTACTATAACATAATTGTTATTTATTATGAACTATTGAATTTTATTTACCTAAGTCATATTTTGAAATTTTGACTTAGGTCGATTAATTTTATAAATTTGATAAATTCACCTGACCATATATTATGAATCTCGTCATCAATATGACATGATAGCATTTAAATATGGATTATATCACAACCTACTATCATATATTATAGATTTGAAAGTCTTGGACTTAGGTACTAAAGTTCTCCAAAATTTATATAAATTCATATAAAACATTTAATACTCTAGATTATTATTCCATGCTCAAATCTATAACTAAAATCAAAATCATCAACATATGACCTCACTATATTTTCGGTCCATATTTTAATTTTAATAGCATGCTTAATTTCATGATATAATTATACTATATGCTTAATAACATCATATAAACATAATATCTAAACATATTAGCATAAGTTATGTAATTTTGAAAATCACATGAACAAACTAAACTTATAACATAAATTCTAACGTATATACAAAGCTTGTAAGAAATCTAACCTTTTAATCGGATTAAAGCGATCGTGAATGTTTCTTTGTTCTAAGCTTCGGGTTTGAAGGATTGGAGATCACTCTCTTCTCTCTATTATTTTGAAACTTTTGGTGTGGGATGAAGAAATGAGAGCCTTCTTTGGGTATTTATAGACTTAGGTTAATTATTTTATTATTATTATATGAAAATATCTAAGCCCACTTGTTGCAAACCTTATCACTAACCTTATCGAGAATCTTATCATATCTTATCTTTTAATACTTTATATTATCACCTTATCACTTAATAAATGCATTGGATAATCTTATCACATAGTATGAAGTTTATCACATAGTGTGACACATGGGTGATTTTCGATCCATAATAGCTTAGGATTAGATTTTATTTTTTCTTATATTATATGCTTTATTATGTCATATTATAATTTAATTAAATAATTATAGCATAATTATCAAAATTTAATGAATTATCACATTATAATCCTATAGTGTAGTTTCGCCAATCATAGTGTATTAGGATAGGATTTTATTTTATTTTCCTATCATATCTTATATTATATTATTATCATATAATAAAGTAGCTTTTGAAAAGTCGAAAATTTCAACTATCATGTGTCCTATTATATAGTATGAAAATGAATAAATTCCGTCCTTATGCTCAAGTTTTAGCCCTCTCTATTCAATGAACTTGGATTACTTGTTTCACTTGATAACTATGTCCATTATACACCTAATATAGGATAAGATCCAACTCATAGCTTATCTTAATTATAGGATAATGTTTATCACATAATTCTCACTTAAAACCCTAAATATTTAGCCACTTTAGGGCACAAGTGCATCCCCACTTGTGCAAGTTGTAATACACCTCATTTTATCTTAATGACATCATAATAATATAATAATTATCATATATCATTAATTAAATAAGAATAAAAATTAAATTGTAATTAGAAAACCACAATTTTCGATTTTCACTAAGGTATTCCCAAATATTTTATTCTTTTGTATAAAATAGCTATTACATACTTATGTGACATATTATATGTCTTAGATAATAATTTAATCATAGAAAAGTATTTAAAATAATTTAGATTCACAAAATCTAATTTTGGGAAATTAGGGTTCGAAACCCTAATTATTGAGGCTTTAAATTCTATAATTCTCTAGCATTATTTTGATGATAAATAATGCTCTTATATCATAAAATAATCATAGGAATTTGTATTTTATAATTCCATGATCATTTTGGTGAGTTATCGACTAAATCTCTAAAAGCAAGCGTTTAAAGCGTCTCAAAATTCTCATAGGCGAATTATCTCTATAGCGTTCAAAATAAAGTTTGTTACAACTTTATTTATTCCTATAATAATAGGAATTTTGAAATTAAACAACGCTTAAGAATCTTGTAAGCGTAATTGTCGAATTTATTCGACATTAGAAAATTACGTTGAAGGAATATTGGAAGTTATATTCCTTAATTCACTAAGCATCGATGAATCTTATCGAAATTATCTAATTATGCTTGGTCAAAGTCGAGTTGACTAATTAAGATTTTAATTATTTAATTAATAATACTAATTACGAATTTATTATCGTAATTCAGTATTAAAACTACGGGATATTACATTCTACCCCCCTTAAAATAAATTTCGTCCTCGAAATTTGCATACCTCAAAAGAGTTCGGGGTATCGCTCTTTCATGGCGTCCTCGAGTTCCCGTGGCTTCTTCTTGTCGTGGTGCCTCCATAGGACTTTCACTATTGATATTGATTTATTCCTCAGCTGCTGAACCTTACGATCTAAAATAGCCGTAGGTTCTTCCACGTAACTCATGTCGGGGTTTAAAATCACATCATCATGATGGATTCGTGCTTTGGGTCATACGTACTTTCTCGATTGCGATCGTGGAATACATTATGGACATTGCCTAAACTTGGCGGAAGTGCTAATCGATGAGCTACGGGACCTATTCTTTCAAAATTTCATAAGGTCTATGAAGCGTGGTATAACTTTCCTTTCACTCGAATCTTATGATCCTTAGATGGTGAGACTTTAAGAAAAACTTTGTCGCCACATTCAAAGTGTAGCTCGGTTCTCGTGTATCGGCATAAGATTTTTGCCTATCTTGAGCTTCTTTGATTCTTTGCCTAATTTGGCGAACAATTTCAATCATTTCCTCTCTTGTATCGGGCCTAAAATTTTCCTTTCACCCACTTCGTCCCAATAAAGTGGTGATCGGCATTCCTTCCATATGATTGCCTCATATGGGGCCATATCAATCGTTGCTGATAACTATTATTATGGCGAACTCTATGAGTGGTAAGACATATTCCCAAGCTTCGCCTCTATCCAAAACCACTGTTAGTAACATGTCCTCAAGTGTTTGGATTGTTCGTTCGGATTGCCCGTCTGTTTGTGGATGGAAAGGCGTGCTAAAATTTAATTCGTTCCCAACTCTCTTTGCAAGCTAGTCAAAATTTTGATGTGAACTTTGAATCTCTATCGAGTGATAGATTTTGGTACTCGTGTGTGGCGTCGATCTCTTTCACATATAGTTGGGCTAACTTATCCGATCCATGAGTAGTTTTGATAGGCGGAAAATGAGCACATTTGGTAAGGCGATCCACTACTACCCATATAGCGATGTTTCCTTCTTTGACTTTGGTAAAACTGTTACAAAGTCCATTGTTATATCGTCCACTTCCCTCGGGAATCTCCAAAGATTGTAGCTTTCCATAAGGTCGTTGATGTAGTGCTTTCACTTGTTGACAAGCTAAGCAACGTTCGACAAAAAGCTATATCTCTCTTCATACCTTCCACCAAAACTTTTCCTTTAAGTCTTGATACATTTTTGTACTACAAGGGGTGGCGGTATAAGGAGTATCATGAGCTTCACTCATGATTTCATTTGAAGATTGTTGTTATCTGGAGCACAATCTTCCTTCAAACAATAGGGCATTGTCGGTCTTCTTGAAAACCTTTTAATCCTTGACCCTAACCTTGGCTCTTGCTTTCTCTAACTTTTCCTCCATCCTTTGTCAAAGTCTATTATCCTTTTCTTAAGTCGGATGTCAAAGTGAGTGTAGCAATATGACTCGTGATCGTTTGTGGTTTTCAATCATCTCTATTTCCATCCTTTCAAACTCTCTAATGAGTTTTCTTCTTGTGTGAAAAGACATCCCATATTGGGTTGATTCTTACGACTCGAGGCATCGGCTACCACATTTGCCTTGCACGGGTGGTAATTTATACCACGATCGTAATCTTTTACTAATTCGAGCCATCTCCTTTGCCTCGTGTTCGGATCTTTTGCTCGAAAAAGTATTTTAAGCTTTTGTGGTCGATAAAGATTTCACATCTCACCCGTAGAGATGATGTCTCCAAATCTTTAAGGCATGGACCACGGTTGCCGGTTCAAGTCATGAGTCGGATAGTTGACTCATGTGGTCTAAGTTGCCGTGATCGTGGCTATTACCTTCCTTCTTGCATCAACACGCATGACCAAGTCCATTCTTGGGCGTCGGTATAGACAACATACTCTTTGTTTGAATCTGGAGCAGCTAGTCTAGGTGCACTAGTTAACTTTTCCTTAAGTGTTTGGAAACTACTTTCGCGTTCGTCAGTCGAATGAATTTAATTCCTTTTCGAGATGGTTGTGTCATTGGCCTTGCTATCTTGGAGAATCCTTGATGAATCTCCTATAATAACCACTAATCTAGGAAACTTGAATTTCATTTTGAGTGGTCGGTGTTTTCCATCCTTATCTGACCTCGACCTTTGCGGATCAACTTTTATTCCTTCCGTGACACAATGTGTCGAGGAATATTACTTCTTAAGCGAAATTCACACTTGCTGAATTTAGCATAAAGTTGTTCGGCTCGTAGGGTGCGTAACACTATTCTCAAGTGTTCCTATGTTCGCTCCTAGTTCTTGAATAGATGAGAATATCATCTATGAAGACCAAGACAAACTTATCAAATATGGATGGAACACTCGGTTCATAAGATCCATAAATCTGGCGGTGCATTAGTCGGACCGAGCAGTACAACTACAAACTCGTAGTGCCCATATCTTGTTGAATGCCGTTTTAGATATATCTTACAGTCGTATCTTTAGTTGATGGTATCGATTTAAGATCGATTTTCGAGAATCGCTTGCACCTCTTAGCGGATCGAACAAATCGTCTATCCTCGGTAGCGGATATTTGTTCTTAAGCGTCGGTTGTTTAATTCCGATAATCGATGCACATTTAGCGAACCATCTTTCTTCTTGACGAGCAGGACGGTGCTCCCATGGTGAAACACTTGGTCTAATAAAACCCAAGTCGATAACTCTTGGATTTGAATTTTTAGCTCTTGAGTTCCTTTGGTGCCATTACGTATGGCGCTTTTGATCTTGGAGCTGATCGGGCTCCGGATCAATTGTGAACTCTATTTGCTGCTGTGCGGGGTAGTCACAGTAGCGTGTCGGGAAAGGCGTGCGGAAATTCCGAACAATTTCACGTCTTGACCCTTGTTTCGCTTTTTCTTCTCCATTTAGATAAACAAGGAATCTTGACATTCCTTTTTGTTCATCATTCTCCTTGCTTGGAGTGCGGATATTATTGGGACTTTCTTCCCATACTAATTCCATAAAAGTTCGTAGCTTCTTTTCCGGTGGTTGCATGAAATTCTTCTTTCCTTGCATAGGATCGTGGAATGGTTTCGACCGACCAATCCATTCCTAGGATTATATCTACATCCCCATGGGTATTACGTTGAGTTATTTGCTAGAACCTTAAGCGAGCTAAGTTCGACTCTAAGTTCGAGCAAGCACGTATACGGTCATAATACCTCCTATAGGTGATGAGATTCTCATTTCTGATTCGTTTCCTCGGGTTTAAGTTCTAACATATCAGCATGCTTTTGAAATGAAAGAATCTGAAGCACCCGTGTCGAGCAGTATAATAGGTATATTGCAAAGTAATCCCATACCGCTAGGTTACCTTGGTTTTGTTAGTTACGGCCTATGTAGCGCATAGGCTGCGGCTGGTTGGCTGTGGGTGGCGAGGTGCTTGCCTCTGTTGATATCTTTGGTTGTTGCCTTTGTGGTTGTTGTCATTTCTTCTTTGCTGCTGTTGTGATCTTATATTGCCCTCGGGGGTGGGTTTGATTTGGTTGATTGGGCCTCCTTGTCCTCCGGGCGTAATCCGGGGCATACATTTGCGTAGTGGCCTTTCATGCCACACTTATAGCAACAAACCTTTGCCTAATAGACATACACTGTATGCGACTATTACACTTTGGGCGAGGAGGAACCTTTCTCTCTCTGTTGTCCTCCATGGGCGTGGAAATCTTGGTTTCTTCCACTCTTGCCCTTGGGGTGCCATGTTACTCTGCCATGGCCTTTTGAAACCTCCTCGGTTAAAGTTGTTATTATAACCTCCTTCCATTTCGCTTCCCTTTGTCGCCGACAATTTGGGATTGAGTTGATGCGGTTTTCTTGGGCATCGCGGCCGATGTCTGAGAGCTCGACTTAGAGCCTCTGTATAGGTTAAGTCTCCATGACTTGCAAAGACATTTTAATCTCGGGCCTTAGTCACCTACGAATTTTCGACATCTTCGTATCGGTGCTAACTAAGTCGGGCGTGTCTAGACATATCACGAGAAAAGGCGGTCGTACTCTGTCACCGTCGTCTTTCCTTATTTTAGATTGAAAAATTCAATCTCCTTTTCTTCGATAACTCTTGGGAATGTATTTCTCATATAATTCGATCTTAAAATCATCCCAGTGAGGTATTCCATTTGTTCGGTGTTAGCGTCTTCATGCTTGCTTCCCTTTGAAATCTGCGGTCGGTGAGTTGAAGCATAACACAAGATAATCTTTCTTGGGTGAGTGCGGTGAAGGAAGTGAAAATCCTTTCTATGGTACGACCCGTTGTTGGCGTCTTACGGGCTTCCTTTGCCATTGAAAGAAGGTGGGTTTGCCTGAGGAATAACTCCTCAACCCTACGGTCGGTGGAGGTGGAGGTGGTTGTGGTATCATTCTTCTTCTTCATACGGTTGGGGTACTCCGCCCTTCTCCTTCCTCGCCTCCTATTTTCGGGTTACAGTGCGGCGTCGGGCGGCGTTACATTATAAAAGCGTAGTCGATATTTATTTATCGCAAATTACTATTCATAGCATCTTTGTGTAATGTTAAGCATAGAAACGACTCTAGTAAAATTACACATCCATCTAATACTCATTTTGTCATAAAAACCCTTCTAGGGTTATTGTATATATATAAGGAAAATGCCTCATAGAGGACTTTTACGTACAAGTCATAAGACTCAAAAGATCTCATAGTGTTTATACGATTACTATGCTTCTATTTCTACTTTTCTTGCATTTCTAGTCATGCTACACATGCTACTTTACACTACTACGTTTTCTTTATACATCTTGACCATACTATCTATATACGATTTATTATTTTATCCCTTAGGTTTCGGCGTTGTTGAGTGTCCTTCGTGAATCATATTCTTCACTTGGAAATTTGCGGTGTCGAAATATATGTTTGTCTCGTACAACAAGTGGTCCAATTCTTTCGGGGTAATGTTACTCCTGTCTCTTCCATGAGACATGGATCTGTGTTACTTTAATCTCATTTCAAGCGTGGTGATGGGGTAGGATATGGGTTAACGTTTTGGGCTCCATAGTGCCATGCGTCTTGTTGAGGAATGATCTTCTGATTTGCTCCATATAGGTCATATGTATTTTTGAGATGGTTGGCGAGTCACGGGAGATATGCGGCACTTCGAATTTTCTCTGTGGATGACATATTCTTTCGCTACTTCTTAGCATATTCTTGCGATCATCGGCAATAGGCTAATAAGTCGTTGAGCGCCATCGATTTGTTATTCCATGGTAATGAGCTTTTATCCAAGGTGCATGAACTCGTCCGGGAATTGTCTTATATCGATTGCACGGTCTATAATAAAAGAATCTATACTCGAGCTCCTCGTTGAAATCTTTCCTTTTCACGCCATCGAATCTGAGACGGTACTAGCGTAAGTTCATCTAAACATATCGATAGCGGATAAGGCAAGCTGGATATATCATTAGCGGATAAAGCAAACACATCGATAGGCGGATAAATGTTTACATCTAAGATCTATGTTCATTCTATATCATAATTTCATTTATGGGATCTCTACTCTTAACTTTCTAAGTTCTTTGGTTCTTAGCAAAAATTTTCAGTCTGACTTGACTGTTCCCCACGAATTTTGGGGAAGGATTCAGGATTTCTGTCCTTCATGTGAAATGAAGTTCGTTATGATAAGAGTGCGTGGCGAAAACCGTTTGCAAAGCGGGTTCAAGCGAATAAGAGCAGTCAAAACAAAAACACTGCGCGGTGCGGTTTTTCTGCCTGCGCCCATGCTTGCCGGAATTACTTCTCTACGTACAAGTGCGAGCCCATGTTTCGTTTCGTGCAATTTCTTTTCAAAATTCGTTTAACTTTCTATGTTCCACATCAAACTTGAGTATCTTGCTCCTTTGATTCCATCCTTTGCTTCGTTATCCTTTCGTTGAAAATTCGAGTTCGTTTCAACTAACTTTTCGTTCGTTCATAAATCATACCTTACTATTGTTCTCATAAAGGGATAGAGCTCCTATAACTCATACTTCTATGTTCGAGAGGTGAGCATGCTTCTTAGAGCATCTATGTTCTTTTGGGATTAACATATCAACTTTCAAAAAAAAGCGTAAAACTTTGAATAAACATTTGAAATCATAACATAACTTATACTTTACGTATTTACGTGATTCAGCGATCACCTTTGACATAGCTATGTCCTTTGTTTCTTGTTCTCTGTAAACTACTGTATCACTTTTGACATATAATTGTCAACTTTTCTCATTTCTTTGTAAAATTCTTTTGGAATGCTTTCCAAAACTTTCAACTTTCACATCTTTCACTATTTTCAAAATATGAGTTTAATCTCGTTTTCAAAGCTTTTCGGTTTAACTCTATCACTTTCTAACTTTCAACTTTCAAATTTTCAAAGCGAAAAGAAGGTTTACCTCTTTCCGGTTGAGCTTGATGAGATGGAGTGTTGAGCATAGTCGGTGATTTCTAGAAGTCTAGTGACTCGATCTAGACTTAACTTTTGAAAGAAAGTTTTAGGGTTGAAAGGGCGACTGCTCACGATACCAGCTGTAACGACCCGCCAATCTAAAGTGCGGATTAGGCGGAATTGTTACCATTAAACGAGGATTAAGAACATAAAATGATAAGGAGATGATAAACAATCTTATAATATATCAAAAGATAGGAGGTGACCATACAGCGTAATTCATATAACTAGACCAGCGGATCTATATGAGAGGTTCGGTGATGCGAAGGTGATATGCATCAATAATCAAAACATAACTATGTGTTTAAGCAGTGGAAAGCATGTGAATGCATATATGACGATATGCATTCAAGGTTAAACTATATCGTGACAAAAACTCCATTGCTCGACAACTTGTCCATCCATCGTCATTCGACTGCGCATTTAAAACAAACATGCGGTAAGTACAAGAATGCTTAGTGGACTCATGCGAAATACTTTTATTAAATTACTTTGCCCGTTAGTATATACGAGGGTTTTAGTAGAAATAACTCGTGAATACCAAAATACTTTATCACTTTTCAAAGATCGCTGCTGGGCATTTTTCGGTATGTATGATCCGTATCATCGTATTACTTTCTCATAACTCTGTTCGCTGTTGTAGAAGTAGGCCTCGCCTACAGACAGACGTGACCGGCCGAAGATGTTGCTAACGGCTCACGATCGCCTATGGTGTACACGTTAATCGAGGTAGGAATTTCGCATCTACGAGGATCCGATATCGATTTTCTATAAAGTTGGGAGCTACCCGACAAGCGATAACTTTCATGGTTCGCTAACCGTCTCATGATAGGATCATACATAAAACATAAATACTTTGGGCATGTAATTGAATAACAGTTCATAATCATTTTCAATGAAAGCTTTTGTAAATAAATACTTTTGAAGAAAGCATCGTAAATAAAGGGTTTTGAGTAAAGCCCACTTTCGTATCTGAAGGTTGTTATCTATGTCTCCTTTTCTCGAATGCTCGAGTCCGTGTCGCTTAGCGTGAGAATCATTTTAGTATTTTGGTTACGTTCGATGAGGCGAACATAGTCTATAACTTTCTATGCATCAAATAATCTTATCATGGGACTTATTTTGGCGTTTCTTAATCGATTGATGTCGATTATGAATTTTCTTAATTTATAAGGGATATTCATCGTTTTAGTACATAATGTATGTTTTAATGTACTTACGTAGCGTAAGTTACATTCTTACTAAGCGTCTTCGTCGCATAGATCACGTATTATTGAATTGTGTGCCCGTTGACTTTGGTCAACGTTTTTGGTCAACTATTTTGACCAAGTCGACGAAAAGTCGACAATTTTGACTTTGGTCAACACTTTGACTTTTTAATTATTTATGAAATTCTTATCATTTCATGTGCAATTCTTGATCTAAAATTCCCATAAAATCATACTATGTCTAAAACATCATTTTGGATCATATTATGTAATTACTTTAGTCGAATAAAATCATATACCTTAGAATTATCTTATATGGTTTTCGGTTTCATAATTCACCAAGTAAACAATTTTAAAAATTCTAATAAATTCACATAACACTTAATCATCCTTAACTATGCTTACTATAACATAATTGTTATTTATTATGAACTATTGAATTTTATTTACCTAAGTCATATTTTGAAATTTTGACTTAGGTCGATTAATTTTATAAATTTGATAAATTCACACAACCATATATTATGAATCTACGTCGTCAATATGACATGATAGCATTTAAATATGGATTATATCACAACCTACTATCATATATTATAGATTTGAAAGTCTTGGACTTAGGTACTAAAGTTCTCCAAAATTCTATATAAATTCATATAAAACTTGTTTAATACTAGATTATTATTCCATGCTCAAATCTATAACTAAAATCAAAATCATCAACATATGACCTCACTATATTTTGGTCCATATTTTAATTTTAATAGCATGCTTAATTTCATGATATAATTATACTATATGCTTAATAACATCATATAAACATAATATCTAAACATATTAGCATAAGTTATGTAATTTTGAAAATCACATGAACAAACTAAACATAACATAAATTCTAACGTATATACAAAGCTTGTAAGAAATCTAACCTTTTAATCGGATTAAAGCGATCGTGAATGTTTCTTTGTTCTAAGCTTCGGGTTTGAAGGTTGGAGATCACTCTCTTTTCTCTCTATTATTTTGAAACTTTTGGTGTGGGATGAAGAAATGAGAGCCTTCTTTGGGTATTTATAGACTTAGGTTAATTATTTTATTATTATTATATGAAAATATCTAAGCCCACTTGTTGCAAACCTTATCCTAACCTTATCGAGAATCTTATCATATCTTATCTTTTAATACTTTATATTATCACCTTATCCTTAATAAATGCATTGGATAATCTTATCACATAGTATGAAGTTTATCACATAGTGTGACACATGGGTGATTTTCGATCCATAATAGCTTAGGATTAGATTTTATTTTTTCTTATATTATATGCTTTATTATGTCATATTATAATTTAATTAAATAATTATAGCATAATTATCAAAATTTAATGAATTATCACATTATAATCCTATAGTGTAGTTTCGCCAATCATAGTGTATTAGGATAGGATTTTATTTTATTTTCCTATCATATCTTATATTATATTATTATCATATAATAAAGTAGCTTTTGAAAAGTCAAAATTTCAACTATCATGTGTCCTATTATATAGTATGAAAATGAATAAATTCCATCCTTATCTCAAGTTTTAGCCTCTCTATTCAATGAACTTGGATTACTTGTTTCACTTGATAACTATGTCCATTATACACCTAATATAGGATAAGATCCAACTCATAGCTTATCCTTAATTATAGGATAATGTTTATCACATAATTCTCACTTAAAACCCTAAATATTTCGCCACTTTAGGGCACAAGTGCATCCCCACTTGTGCAAGTTGTAATACACCTCATTTTATCCTTAATGACATCATAATAATATAATAATTATCATATATCATTAATTAAATAAGAATAAAAATTAAATTGTAATTAGAAAACCCTAATTTTCGATTTTCACTAAGGTATTCCCAAATATTTTATTCTTTTGTATAAAATAGCTATTACATACTTATGTGACATATTATATGTCTTAGATAATAATTTAATCATAGAAAAGTATTTAAAATAATTTAGATTCACAAAATCCTAATTTTGGGAAATTAGGGTTTTCGAAACCCTAATTATTGGGGCTTTAAATTCTATAATTCTCTAGCATTATTTTGATGATAAATAATGCTCTTATATCATAAAATAATCATAGGAATTTGTATTTTATAATTCCATGATCATTTGGTGAGTTATCGACTAAATCTCAAAAGCAAGCGTTTAAAGCGTCTCAAAATTCTCATAGGCGAATTATCTCTATAGCGTTCAAAATAAAGTTTGTTACAACTTTATTTATTCCTATAATAATAGGAATTTTGAAATTAAGCAAGCGCTTAAGAATCTTAAGAATCTTGTAACGGCGTATTGGAAGATATTCCTTTATTCACGCATCGATGAATCTTAGAAAATTACATTTGAAGTCGAATATTGGAAGATTTTATATTCCTTAATTCATTACGAAAGCATCGTATTAAAACTGAATCTTATTTCGTCCTCGAAATTTATCTCAAAAATTATCGCTCTTTCATGGCGTCTCGAAGTCGTGAGAGTTGACTAATTAAGATTTTAATTATTTAATTAATAATACTAATTAGGGAATTTATTATCGGGGTTTAATCATCATGATGGATTCGTGCTTTTAAAACTTTCTCGATTGGATATTACATTGGGTCTATGAAGCGTGGCCTTAACTTTCCTTTCACTCGAATCTTATGATCCTTAGATGGTGAGACTTTAAGAAAAACTTTGTCGCCACATTCAAAGTGTAGCTCGGTTCTACGTGTATCGGCATAAGATTTTTGCCTATCTTGAGCTTCTTTGATTCTTTGCCTAATTTGGCGAACAATTTCAATCATTTTCTCTCTTGTATCGGGCCCTAAAATTTTCCTTTCACCCACTTCATCCCGATAAAGTGGTGATCGGCATTCTTCCTATAGTGCCTCATATGGGGCCATATCAATCGTTGCACGATAACTATTATTATGGCGAACTCTATGAGTGGTAAGACATATTCCAAGCTTACGCCTCTATCCAAAACCCTTTGTTAATAACATGTCCTCAAGTGTTTGGATTGTTCGTTCGGATTGCCCGTCTGTTTGTGGATGGAAAGGTTGTCTAAAATTTAATTCGTTCCAACTCTCTTTGCAAGCTAGTCGAAATTTTGATGTGAACTTTGAATCTCTATCGAGTGATAGATTTTGGTACTCCGTGTAGGCGCACGATCTCTTTCACATATACTAACTTATCCGATCCATGAGTAGTTTTGATAGGCGGAAAATGAGCACATTTGGTAAGGCGATCACTACCCATATAGCGATGTTCCCTTCTTTGACTTTGGTAAACACATTACAAAGTCCATTGTTATATCGTCCACTTCCACTCGGGAATCTCCAAAGATTGTAGCTTTCCATAAGGTCGTTGATGTAGTGCTTTCACTTGTTGACAAGCTAAGCAACGTTCGACAAAAGAGCTATATCTCTTCATACCTTCCACCAAAACTTTTCCTTTAAGTCTTGATACATTTTTGTACTCTTAGGGTGGCGGTATAAGGAGTATCATGAGCTTCACTCATGATTTCATTTGAAGATTGTTGTTATTTGGAACGCACAATCTTCCTTCAAACAATAGGGCATTGTCCGGTGCTTCTTGAAAACCTTTTAATCCTTCGGCCCTAACCTTGGCTCTTGCTTTCTCTAACTTTTCCTCCATCCTTTGTCCATCTATTATCCTTTTTCTTAAGTCGGATGTCAAAGTGAGTGTAGCAATATGACTTGTGATCGTTTGTGGTTTTCAATCATCTCTATTTCCATCCTTTCAAACTCTCTAATGAGTTTTCTTCTCGTGTGAAAAGACATCCCATATTGGGTTGATTCTTACGACTCGAGGCATCGGCTACCACATTTGCCTTGCACAGGTGGTAATTTATACCACGGTCGTAATCTTTTACTAATTCGAGCATCTCCTTTGCCTCGTATTCGGATCTTTTTGCTCGAAAAAGTATTTTAAGCTTTGTGGTCGATAAAGATTTCACATCTCACCCGTAGAGATGATGTCTCCAAATCTTTAAGGCATGGACCACATTGCCGGTTCAAGTCATGAGTCGGATAGTTCAACTTCGTGGTCTAAGTTGCCGTGATCGTAGCTATTACCTTCCCTTCTTGCATCAACACGCAACCAAGTCCATTCTTGGGCGTCGGTATAAACAACCTACTCTTTGTTTGAATCAGGGGACAGCTAAGTCTTTGGTGCACTAGTTAACTTTTCCTTAAGTGTTTGGGCTTCGACCACCGAACCGGCGTTCACTGCATGCCCTTTCGTACCTGACGCCATCTTCACCCTCAGCGCACTCACTCTCAGTGCGCCGCTCAACCACGTGCCCGCTCAACCCCGCGCGCCTCCAAGCACTTGCTCACTTCAAGCCTAGCTCACTTTTGAGGCAGAGGCACACGATCGGCGAATGCTCGTCTCAACCGGCTCGCCTTTAAAGCAGAAGAGCCGGCGTCACGCCTCGACCTTTCGACTGTCACGCCCCAATTCAGGAAGGCGCGGATGCGGGGTGTGATTAGGGGTGTGGGTTAATAAGCGGGGAAGAGGAGGATACATAAAGCACACATAATAAGAAGATCGTCCGTAAAATCGGGCATCTCCTCTATAACTAGGACATATCACGAAGGGAGGGTAAGCAAACAATCCACCAAGCAATTATATCGACACCATAACATCAATGAGCGTAAACTTAATTTATTATAAGTAATGCGAGAAGAAAAATAGCATTACACCTGCCGACTAGACCGATTGACCACATAGCATGCTTATATCGAGACTCACGACATAATAACATAACGAGCCTTGTTCCCAATCGAAAGCAAAATGAGGGACTAGAATACATCAACATTAGAGTATATATATATATAGCACAACCTCGCGAAAGCATAGCATGAAGAACCATGACTCGACCCCTCGATTGTCGCTCCGTCCGATACTTCTCCATCGTGAAAACATTTGAAAAGAGTTTGGGGTAGTACTAGCGCTTTTCGGTTGGGGTTTTATCATAAATCAAAATTTATGATCTTGTGTTGAGCACTTACCTTAGAATGTTTTAAAGCGTAAATCCACTTCTAAGTAAGCAAAATAGATTTTCGTTTTCGATACGATCCGTTATTCTTGTTGTTCTCATCATAGAACCACGGCTCGGAAAGTATCCATGACCCATCACATCTCATTCGGCGGGGAATATATCGGTCGACCCACAATATCTCGGCCGGAACATATCGGTCAGCGCCGGGCGTATCCGGCCGGCTAACTTCGGTGTGGACTTGATTGAATCCGTCGAACCATAACCACCTCATTACCATTTCCGTGTGGACTTAGGGGTCTATCCGCGAACCATAACCACGTGTTGGGGTCTATCACTTCGATCAATACTCGAGGTGGTGATCAACCCACTAATAGAGATCGTGCACAATCACAATAGAACCATATCTCGGATCGGAGAGCGATAATAACTTCATCAAAACATTTTACGGCGCACATGTTTTATTTTTGAAATATCGAGTAAATAACTCAAAATAAGCATATATAACCCAACTGAATAGGCGGCGTTAGCGGGAGATATCCCGGATCAAGCGACTTCACCGATTGCCTTTGGTAGGTACACAGTAACAAGATGGAACAACCTTTGGGGTCATATCCCACAAAGCAAAACAACAAGGTGATCGAATGAAGATCGAAGCAAAGCGGGGTTTTCGACTTTACGAACCCATATTTGGCACTCTCGGGTTTTCAAATCAACTCGATGCGAAGGAAAATATATTGAGGCATCAAGACCTATAATAGGATACTTTCAAAATATGCATGCATGCAGAGTTGAATCAAATCTTAGCAGTGAAGAAGCTTGAAAATCGATGCCTATCCTCCGATCCAGGATAAACCATCCAAAATCGATGCATGAAAATGGAATCATAAGAAATATGCATAACGACGAACATGGAATGACAAATTATATTGAAAATGGATAACTTGGGCATGTCTTCCTAGAAAACTCGAGCGGCGGAAAATATCCGACATGCGAAAACGAAAAACATAAAAGCGGAATCGGTACTTTAGTAGAATGCATAGCCGGAACTCAAAACCTAAAGGACCCATAGCCCAAAGGTGGCCCGTTGACCACCAATCGGTGGTCAACAGTTCACGGCGGCGGCATGACAGCGGTAATGGCAATCGGCGGCCTCGGCCCGTTTTCTTCCTCGTCCTTTAGAATCTCGAGTTCTATGCTATGCTATCTACTAGGCGGAATCAAAAATAGAAAAGGATAAAAGCGAAGCAGGGGCTGGGGAGGGGCGTCGATGGTGGTGGCGGCGGCGCAATGGCGCCGTCGCCGAGCCTCACGGCTCGATCCCCACTCTCCAGCGCTTCCATGGCGTGCACAGGCTGCTCGGCTCATCCGTAAACGAGAGATGAAGAAAATGAGCGTTGAAAATGAAGGCCCTTGCCTCTATTTATAAGAAAAGCGAATGCTTGCTGCCTTAATGACCATTTTCGAAAGCGCAAAAAGCTACCCATCTTTTGCAAGCGGACTCAAATTTAGCAAACTTGGTACCCATGGACTCGAAATAAAATACGGACACAACGACAATAAACAAGATATGATTTTAAAGACCCGTGAAAAGTTCGGTTTTGATAACTTAGGAGAGTCGAACCTTGGGTGGTCGAAAACTGCATACTTAGTGTCATGAATTCGTCATGAGACACTCTTCACAACGCTTGAGGTTTCGTGATGGTCGCATCACCGAAAAAAAAAGTCTACCTTTTGACCTTTCTCGAAAAACGTGCCATGCAAACCTGAAGCTTAGGAAAGACGGGGTATTACATCCCTCCCTACTTAGAAAAATTTTATCCCCGAAATTTCAAACACGTGGCGGAAACAACTCGAGTCTTGAGCCACGAACTTGTCTTCCAACTCCCACGTAGCTTCCTCCTCGTCATGGTGATTCCACAACACTTTCACCAGCTGAATCTGCTTGTTCCTCAACTCCATTACTTCTCGTTCCAAGATAGCCACTGGTCTCTCCTCGTAACTCGGATCCGGAGCAAGAACATCTTGATCATGCTTGATCACGTGTTTTGGGTCATACGTGCTTTCTCAGGCGAAGCGTGAAACACGTCGTGAACATCTCGATGCTGGCGGCAATGTTAACCTATAGGCAGCGGGGCCTATCTTCTCGAGAACTTTGAAGGTCCAGCGAACCTCGGTCGTAACACCTCGTTTCCCAATCGAGCGACTCCTCTCGCGTGGAAACCTTAAGGAAGATCGATCTCAGACCATGAGCGAAGATCCGTGCGGCTTATCGGCATAGGACTTCTTCGTCTGAGCTTCTTGATCCTCCGCTTGATCGATCGATAACCTCGACCGTCTGTTGAACCATCTCTGGTCCTAACATCTTCCTCTCGCCCGCCGTCCCGATAAAGTGGCGATCGACACTTCATTCCGTCTGGCGCTTCATAGGGTGCCATTCTATGGTGGCACGATAAGCTTTGTTGTTATAGGCAAACTCCACCAAAGGTAGTATCTCTTCCCAATGTCCTCCTCTGTCGTACGGTGCTCATGACATATCCTCCAAGACTTGAATCGTTCTTTCCGATTGACCGATGCGTACGAGGATGGAAGGCATCTTGTAATAACCAGATTTTAAAAGCTAATTACGGTCTTTAAAACCGTAAAATAAAATTTTGCCGTGAAATCAAATCACATATGAAATCAAGTATGATTTCAATTGTTTACAAGGAATAATTTCTGTTACACACTCACTCGAAGTTAGTGAATGGCCAATCGAATGTTTTAACTTTTATCGCGATACATTTTAACGTCGAATGCATATCATTGTTGAAATGTCACGACTTTTCTTAAGCAATCAAGCTTGGAATTATATTCCATTGTGAATGGAATATTTTATAATGAGATTATGAGTATTCGACCATTTTAAAGATGAGTCGATCGTGGCGTTTGAGGCGTTTTCAAGCGTCAGCGTTTAGAGATAAGATGAGCGATGGTTTTAATGATCAAGAAACTTTAGGAAATTATTTCTTATGGTATTTTTATGATATTAAAGTACTAATAAGCATTTTATTAATGCTTGAACATTTGAATTAATTTTATATCAAAGCGATTTGAAAACCCAATTATTGAAATTAGGGTTTCTTTCGAAATTAAATGCTCTTCCTAATTATCCTATGATATAATTATCATATAATTTATATACCAAAGTGTATATACCTATTAATGTCATGAAATAAAAATTTTAACCTATGAATTAATTAAATGGCGATAGCCGTTTATGTTGTGCTAAATTGAATTATCTTCTTCCTTTATACTATTTAATTAACCTATGATATTAAATATCATCTAAATCATATATTATGATTTATATATCTATAATTAACATGACATAGGAATTTTACCCTATAGTTTGGCCAAATGGCGAGAGCTACATATAGGAATATAAATCTTAATTGTTTCTTTTAACTCACATTTGCATGTATATATATATATATTCAGATTTTGCTTCACAAATCTTCCACTAATGATATGTTGTAGCTAGTTTCAAGAAGATTGTGTGTAAGTACACAATGATTAAGTTCCACTATCTACATAGAATAATAATATAATGTGAAGGTCTTGTATTTGCATTGGGGGAGAGGGCCGAGTGAGAGTGTATAGGGGGGTTGGCTTCAGTTTTTTATTTCTCATTCCTCACTTAAACACCCAACACTCATCACCTCCTTCTCTCTCTCAACACTCAAAAAACTCTCTCTCTCTCTCAAAGCGGACCATGGCGAGAGCTCTCCTCTCCCATGTGACTTCAATTCCTTCCTTTCTTCCATATCAAGTGTAGAACCTTGGACATTGTTCCATTAAACCATACATCAAGGTAGGATTTGAAACAAAACACCTATGGTCTTGATTTTATTAAAATTTGAAGGATATGTCTAGTTCTTTGCATGTGATATAGATGATCATAGTTGGTGATATTTTGCTATTGCATGTATGTAAATGATGAGAAGTATGTAGATAGGTGTTCTTGTTTTCAAAATATATTGCATGTATGTTTTAGTCCCAAAATTTTCGAACTATAGCTATATTAGGTTCTATGATTTTATAACATGTTTTTGAAGCTTGGATCATATTTTAAAATTTATTCAAAAATGTATAAAATTGTTTGAAAGGAGGAGAGCTTTGGGGTAATATTGGAGCATGAAATTGTACTTTATAATGTTATATGTGTCCATGATATTTAATTGAAAATTACAAAAAAATCTATACCAATGTTCTTAGTGAAGCCGAAAGCATAAGGAAAAAATGGGTGAATGTATGATTTTATTTGATACATGCAATATGATATTATTGATTCATGAAGTATTGAGTACATGGAAATTTATTTGGCATTTTGGAATAACCTATGCTATTTTTTCAAAAAAGTCGAACATGTATATATTTATATATTAATGTGTGAATTTATTTCATGACATGCAATTTCATATAATTGATCTATGATACCATGTGAATCTATAGCCGATTGCTTGGAATTTTAGAAAAATCCTATCTATTTTTCAAAGGCAGTGAGGTGTGCATTAGTATATGTTAATGTGTGATTTTAATTTATAACATGCAATAGTGTTTTAGTGATCTAGAATATGAATTAAACATCTTATGATTTTATTGAAATTTTACAAAACAATTACTCCTTGAAATCAAATAAGCCGTGAGTATATACTCAAAATGGTGATGATTCGAGAGGTCTTTGATGCATTTATGATGTTATATTGTTACACTATAATGTATAAGCATATTATAATTGTTTGAAAATTTTATAAAATTGTTTGATGTACTTAGTGAAACAGTGAAAGCTTATATACCATTTATAGGGTATATAAATGTTATATCATGACTTATATGACATACATATGTCATGGACTAATGTTTGGACCTTATATTAATTTATTAGAATTTTAGCAAAATTATTAAGCATTTATTTATAAATGCGAGACCTAATATTAATATTAAAGTGATGATTGAACAATGGTTGAGTGATATTATGACATATTAATGACCATAGTGTATTTTAATACACTATATAATATTAGAAAAATTTTGGACATTGTTTGGTAAATTAATGTAATTACAAAGCTGTTTAAAGATTTTAAGGATTTTAAATCCTTTTAAATCAATTTGTTAGTAAATTATATGTCAATAATATTTTAGACATATTTGGAAATTATTGGATAATTTTGAAAATAATAGATTGGCAAAAATTAAAATAGCCGTGAGCTATTTTAAAAGAATAGAAATAAGGATTTTGAATCCTTAAATTCTTTTATAATGAATTATATGTTTAAAAATTATTTTTAAACATATTAAAACGATTTATAAAAGAAATCAATTGAAAATTTATTTTCAAAGATTTAATATTAAAATAAGGCTTAGTAATTAAATTCTTGAAAAAGTCAAAATTATTGACTTTTGACATCAACGTCTGAAAGGCGTTCGATAAATACATAAATCTGGCGTAAAGCGTATCATTTACTAATGATATCACGTTAATATGAAAGATTTCATGTTTAAAGTCATGAAATCGAAAAAGCGTGAAAACGTTGAACCATTTACTAAGAGGGTAAATTGGTCATTTATAACACATATCTCGTTTCTCTAGAAGCGAAATGTTAATTTGATGCTGTTGAGAAGCGAATTAAATTCATTAAGGAATTGATTGGCGTCGATATGAAATATCGAGTTATCTTATAAGACTTGATAAGTCTCGAATTACGTAACCGACGTACTAAAGCATCCTTTTTATATAAAGGTGTGGGACGGCGCACCAATTTGGGCGTTTGAGTAAGGAAAAGCGATAAAGGCGAACAATAATTTCGGGTGGGCTTTATTACCAAAATGGAGCGACTTCTTGCTCTTTTCAATTGTCGCTTGTTTACGATGCTTTTCAACTAATGCTAAAATTTTAAATGATTACTGCCAAAATGTTTACGTTTTGTATGTTGTATCCTATCCATGTATGATGTGATGTTAGCGGGTTATTCCCAACTTATGAATGAAAATCGATATCGGATCCTATGCTTGGGAAGAACTTATACAGCTAGGATTAACGTGTACTGATGGTATTGTGTCTTTGTAAGGACAATTCACGGCCGGTCACGGGGTGCGTAGAAGGCCTCCTTCACGACTTTCGACTATGATAATATGATGACATGATAATAAGGGATATGGATCACGTACACCAAGAAAGCGCTTGCGACAACTTTTATAAACTTCGTGAAAATATTTTAGTAAGCCTGAGGCATTTTCAAATAAAACCCTTGTGTCTTACCACTATATTAGCGAGTAATTAAGCGAAAATGAAATGTTTTCGGCATAAGTCCATGGGTACAAATTTTGTACTTAGCCTGCATGTTTGTTTTAAATGTGCGAGGTTGAGCTTGATCGTGATGATGGAGAAATGTTGAGAAAGCCATGTGTCCATGATGTTCGTTAGAAATGGATAACCTTGAATACATATCGTCATATATATACTCACACCCTTTCATTGAAAAACTCGAGCTGTTTTATTTTTCATGTTGAACACTATAACAAAGTGAACTATGAAGTCTTCGGATCATTATATCCTTTGGATACATTAGTTAAGCCCTTTTGAATTAAATTGTATAAGTGTATGTTTAATCTTAAGTTCTATATTCCTAATAATAGGCCTCACTCCGGGTCATCTGAGTGGGGCCGTGTGAGATGGTGTCAGGCGGTTGCTCTATGAAATCCCATTTCTTTCTAAACTAAGTCAGAATTGAGTCACTAGACTTCTAGAAAATCTCTGGCTATTCTCGACACTTCATCACATCGAGCTCAGCGGGAAAAAGGTAACTAGTTTCATTTGAGTTTATGAAACAAAAATTTTATATGATGATCAAATTTGAAAAGATTTTTGAAGAAAAAGGAAAAGGAAAGTTGTGATGTGGTGATAATTGAAATGATGAGTATTGAATGAAAAATTTTCAAAAGTCTTAAATTTTGAAAGTTGATAGCAATGATATGAAGTGGTTAAGTTGAAATGTATGTTTGAAATGAATCATGATGATTTAAGATGAGTGTATGAAAACAAAATGATATATACGATTATGTATGAGCGAAGAATGAGGTGATTTGGATGTTATGCTTATGAGTTATGAAATCTATGTTGATAATAAAGTATGCTATGCTTTGGAGAAGAGCGTGAGGCGATATAGGAAGTATGTTCACATAATGAAAAAAAAAAAAAAAAAAGAAAAAAAGAATGATAGGAAGCATGAATGTGTTTTAATTTGAATTACGAGCAGCGAAAGTGGAGCGTAAAGATGATCGGGAGCGACATTGACTACGAAGAATGAAGAAGGTGGATGCTTATCACGGTCAAGTGGCGATCATAACCATAATTTCAACTTGCGTGACTAAAGACCGAGATTTCGAGCGGCAAGCTTCAATTTGAAGGCGTGGGCGTAATAATCATACTAAGTCGGCAGCAGCCATAGCGCGTATGATGTCATTATTGGCACCTTCTCGAAACGTTGCCATAATCGCGAAAATTTTCTGCACTGCGCAGTAAATTTGTTTTTAACCATACTCTCTTGATAAGACTCCGTTTTACGCATGGTTTTCGCCTGCGTATTCCTAACATTCTGAACTTCATTTGTTATGAAGGACAGAATCTCTTTCAGCTCCCAAATACAGTAGAGTCTGGGTAAAGTCCAGCTTGAGTTTTAGGTAGAACAGAGGAACCTATAATACCTCGTGTAGCTTAACATAGCAATAGGAGTTTTGTTTACTAGATGGGTTAAGAATGTTTGGTTATAGGTTGAATAGTATATCCTAGTTGATTAACAAGTATTAAGCTACCCTATTTGCTATTAGGTATTAGTAGTGTCTAACGAGTTAGTTTTGATCGCATGACGGATGGAGGAGATGCGTTATATTGCGAGGAGGTAGGACCTAACCCGACCCACGAAGAGACTATTCGTATCTCTGGAAAGGCTGGATGTGTCTTGGCGAGGATCTAGGAGAGTTTTAATGTACTATTTTAGGCGTGGAGGAATGCGAGAGTTTATGGCGTGACGGACTACGGCGGCATTAAGCGTCTTCTTACTATACTTCCATGTGATTGGGAAGATTATGCTCGTGAGGTGTCTGGAGATTACATTTACCGTGCAACTGGAGGATATGACTTGATAGGTGATCTATCCGAGTTCATTAGCCACACGGCGTACGTATATAGCATCTATGGTATTGTGGAGAGGACCTTATCTCCTCCACGGGAATATACTTGGCGTGACGAGTCACACAGTGGGTCACCTGCTGAGGTCCCACGGGTAGTCGATCTGATGGTTCCTCGATATCGGATCGATGAGGCGGACTTGTTCGTGTGACGGGCGGCTAGGCACAGAGCATTGGGGCCCTGTCTTCCCACCTCGATTTTCGGACATCCGGTCGTCCACCACTACCGCCTTTACCACCGATGGCGGCACCCTACCACCGATCGAGAGTTTCCGTCGGGCGGCGCGGTTAGTGTAGCGGCACTCTTGATGGGTATAATCCCATCCACGGCGATTCTGACCCGATTCGTGTGGATTATGGTCCTTCGCGACATCCCGATGGTAGAGAGTAATGGGCTGGACCCTCAGAGCATATGGCGGGTTGATGACTCGAGGCGAGGAGGAAGAGGATCCGGAAGAAGATGAGGAAGATTCTAGGAGTTGATGTAGCTAGTGATGTTGATGTAAAGTTTGAAGGATTATGTTATCTATTTTATGTATGTTTTATTTATGCTTTTGAAAAACTTGAGCGATGGGGAAGCGGAATTTTGTAAGGCTATAAAGCCGTTGTGTGTTGGACTTGAAATTTTGTAAAGCCTTAAGGCCGATATGTGTATGGTCTTCTCCTTTTGAAACATTTTGGAAGCAAGTATGTAAGTAATCTTGGATGTAAGGACTTGTGTTTGCAAAGTACGTTATCTATAGTGCTGTTGCAATTGTATGTATGTGTGATTCAAGAAGGCTTTTGCAACAAATTTATGTATGACAAGAATGAAATGTTTTATTTAAGTTATCATTTCTAAAAAGGCAAAGAGATGAAATTTTACATATTCAAGTTATAAAAATGATACATGATACTAATGATATATTTTACACAACGAATGCCTCCTAGACAAGACCCGAGCGAGAAGTAAAGGCGGAGGACCTAGGAGGCAGTGGGAACTCGGAGCAGGAGGAACAAGCTGTACCTCAACCACCCCCACCTCAACGACCGCGGGATAGAGGAATTGTTTTAAGACAAAACCTCCAACTTTCAATGGGAAAGGTAGTCAGGAGGATCTTGAGCGTGGATGAGAACCATCGAGAGAATTTTCACTTTTCTAAGGTGCACAACACAAGAAAGACTATCGTGTGTAGCCTTCCGGTTAAATGGGCTCTTGATTTACGGTGGGAGGCGGAAGAAAACTTTCACGCAGGCGGATGGAAGAATTGACTTGGGAAGATTTTAAAAGAAGTGTATGATAAGTATGTACCGAAGAGTTACAAGAAAAGAAGGAACACAATTCTTCTTGTTAAAGCAGGAAAAGATGTCGATGGCGATTACGATCGCACTTCTGCGAAATGTCTAGATATACCTTTGGATCAGTGGACACGGTTTAAAGATGGTAGAAATTTAGATGCAGGTTAAGGCGAAATAAGAATGTCTCTCGTGGTCTTGGAGACATGACTTATCTTGAGGCTCTTACGGGCTTTGGACATTGAGGCGACAATGCCGGATGATAAGTCGGGATCGATCCGGATCACGAGAATACCATGGACAGAGGAAAGAGAAAGTGGGATGCTAGTTTTGGTAATAGTAGCGAGGAAGCTTTGAAAACAAAGGTAACAAGCAGCGATGGCGGGGAACTCGACAAATCAAGGACAAGGATGGAGGAAGCCAACCTTTATTCCTTCAACAGGGGACCACAAGAGCGTGAAAGGGCTCTTCCGTGCCCAAAATGCCGAAAGATGCACACGGGAATGTGCATGGCGGGCAATGGAAGCTGTTTGAGTGCGGTATGAGAGGACATTACGCAAACTTACGTCGGGGATACGTTCGAGAAACAATTGTAAGGCCGAACCAACCGGTAATGTCCAACGGCGAGGGCTATCAATTTCATTTAACCTCAATGACAGCTGCGGCCGCAACAATGGCAACAACCTCCACAGCAATTGCGGCAGCCACAACAACAAATACCACAACGGTGGCGGCCACCTCAAGAACGAAGACAACAACCACAGCGGCAGCGTCGTGACAGCAGCGGCCGGACAACGACAACAGCCCGACAAAGGCAAGCACCACGTCGACGCAGCTACCCCAAGCTAGGGCGTATGCTTTGCAGACCGGCAACAAAGCGAGCAGGACCGGGGAAACACGGCGGTGTAGAATCCTTCTCAACATGCTGTTATAGTATTGTTCGACACGGTGCTTCGCACTCTTTCATAGCAAAATCATGCGTAGATCTCTGGGACTTAGTGCGATAAAAGCAAATCGGGATATGAGAATCTCATCACCTATAGGAGGAATTATGAGCATCACACATTTTGCTCGAACCTAGAGTTGAACTTAGGATCACTAAGGGTTCTAGCAAATAATTTGAACATAATGATCATGGGTGGCGTAGATATAATCCTAGGAATGGGTGGTTGGTGCAAACCACTCCACGATTCTTTGCAATGAAAGGAAAATATCATTTCACTTTCACGGGCGAAGCAGCATTTCCATGGAATCGGCATGGGAAGAGAGTCCCAATTGTGTCGCATTGAAGGCGAGAAACATGATGAATAAGAAAGGATACCATGCTTTCCTCGTTTACTGAGCGGAGAAGAAAAGCCGGGCGAAGATAGAAGATATTGAAATTGTTAAGGAATTTTCAGATGTATTTCAAAGGATCTACCGGGATTACCTCACGATGAGCGGTTGGAATTTACCATTGATTTGGAACCGAGGATCGGCTCGGTATCAAAGGCACCCTCTGAGAATGGCTCCAAAGGAATTGGAAGAGCGAAAATCCGAATCAAGAATTGTTGGACCTAGGTTTCATTAGACCTAGTGTTTCGCCTGGGAGCGCCTTGTATTGTTCGTTAAGAAAAGGATGGATCATAAGGATGTGTATAGACTATCGAGAGTCGAACAAGATGGCGCTTAAGAACAAATATCCTTTACCAAGAATCGGCGATTTGTTTGATCAAGCGAGAGGAGCGGGCATATTTTCAAAAATTGATCTTAAGTCGGGATACCATCAACTCAAGTGCGACACGAAGACATAGCTAAAGCGCATTCGAACAAGATATGGCCATTATGAATTTGTAGTTATGCCATTCGGATTAACTAATGCACCAGCGGTGTTTATGGACCTCATGAACCGAGTGTTTCATCCGTACTTAGACAAGTTTGTATTAGTTTTCATAGATGACATTCTCATCTATTAGAAAAATGAGGAAGACCATAAGGAACATCTAAGAATGGTGTTACAAACTACGAGGAATGAAAGATTGTTTGCTAAGTTCGACAAATGCAATTTTGGCTAAAGGAAGTAATGTTCCTAGGACACATCGTGTCTGCAGATGGAATCAAAGTGGATCCGACCAAAGTGGGAAGTGCAAGAATGGAAATCACCGCGAACTCAGAATGAGATCCGGAGTTTTCTAGGGTTAGCTGGTTATTATAGGAGATTCATTGAGGGATTCTCCAAAATAGCAAGACCAATGACCCAATTACTTCGAAAGGGAGTTAAATACACTTGGACTGGGGAATGTGAGGCGAGTTTTCAAGAACTCAAGAAAGGTTAACAAGTGCACCGGTGTTAGCAGTCCCAGAATCAAATAAGGAATATGTGGTTTATACTGACGCCTCGAAGAATGGATTAGGATGCGTTTTGATGCAAGAAGGAAAAGTAATAGCGTACGCATCACGACAACTTAGACCACATGAGCTAAACTACCCAACACACGATTTAGAGTTAGGCTGCGATGGTTCATGCCTTCGAAAATATGGAACACCATCTCTATGGAGTGAGATCACGAAATTTATCTGAGATCATAAGAGTTTGAAATATTTTTCGAGCAAAGAGATCTAAACATGAGGCAAAGAAGATGGCTCGAACTAGTAAAAGACTACATTGCGGTATTAACTATCACCCAGGTAAAGCAAATGTAGTAGCTGACGCCTTGAGTCGTAAAAATCAAACTCATTTGGGATATCTCCTGACACGAGAAGATAAACTTGTCGAGGAATTCAACAAATTAAGAATTGAATTGATTAAACAGCCAGAGACGATCAAGAATTGTATTGCTACACTCACCATGACACCTGACCTAAGAAAAAGGATCATTGAGAGACAAAGGATTGAGGAAAAGTTGGAAAAGATAAGAGAAAGAGTGAGAACTGGCGAATTGGAAAATTTCCAGGAAGCATCAGATAATGCTTTAATGTTCAAAGGAAGAATATATGTTCCTGATGATGTTGAGATTCGGAACAACATAATGAGTGAGGCTCATGATACACCTTATACCGCCCATCCAGCGATGCGAAGATGTACCAAGACACAAAAGAGAAATTCGGTGGGAAGGCATGAAGCGAGACATAGCTTCTTTCGAGAAGCGTTGCCTTGTTTGCCAACAAGTAAAAGCTTTACACCAGCGTCCCTATGGGAAGTTACAACCGTTGGGTATACGAATGGAAATGGGACGAAATAACGATGGATTTGTTCTGATTTACCAAGTCTCGAAAAGGAAACACTACTATATGGGTAATAGTAGATAGACTCACCAAGTGCGCTCACTTCTTACCAATTCAAAATACATATGGGTGATAGACTAGCCCGGATATCGTAAAAGAAGTGATCGACTACATGGAGTACCAAAATCCATTACATCAGATAGAGACTCCAAGTTTACATCGAAATTTTGGATGAGCCTACAAAAAGAGTTGGGAACAAAGTTAAACTTGATCTGACATTTCACCCACAAACTGATGGGCAGTCAGAAAGGACAATTCAAACTCTGGAAGATATCTTTGAGAACCGTAGTACTAGATCGAGGTACTAAATGGGAAGACATTCTACCTCTTATTGAGTTTGCCTATAATAATAGTTATCAAGCGACGATTGATATGGCCCCATATGAAGCTTTGTATGGCAAGAAATGTAGATCACCACTTTATTGGGATGAAGTAGGTGAAAGGAAAATAGTAGGGCCAGAAGTGATAAATGAAATGATTGAAATCGTCCGACGGATTAGGCAAAGAATCAAGGAAGCTCAAGATGAGGCAGAAATCCCTCTGACGATCGCGTGAGATCGGAGTGCATTTGAAGTTGGAGACAAAGTATTTCTCAAAGTCTCTCCATCGAAGGGGATCACCAGATTTGGTGTGAAAGGAAAACTAAGACCCCGCTACATAGGACCATACGAGATCCTAGAAAGAATAGGCTCAGTAGCCTATAAGTTGGCTCTCCCGCCCAACTTGGGAAATGTGCATAATGTTTTTCACGTATCTCAACTAAGGAAATATGTGTACGATCCAAAACATGTGATCCGTCAAAACAACGTAGTTCTAAATCCAGACATGAGTTATGAAGAAGAGCCTATCGCAATACTAGACCATAAAGTTCAACAAGCGAGAACAAATCAATTTCACTTTGGTCAATCTTGTGGAATCATCACGGGCAAGAAGAAGCTACGTGGGAGCTAGAGGATACAGTAAAGGAACAATACCCCAGTTTATTCTGTAAAGGTATACAAATTTCGGGACGAAATTTCTTTTAAGGGGGGTAGGATGTAATAACCCGCAGTTTTAAAAGCCTAATTACGGTCTTTAAAACCCGTAAAATAAAATTTTGCCGTGAAATCAAATCACATATGAAATCAAGTATGATTTCAATTGTTTACAAGGAATAATTTCTTGTTACACACTCACGAAGTTAGTGAATGGTAAATCGAATGTTTTAACTTTTATCGAAGACATTTTAACGTCGAATGCATATCGACTGTTGAAATGTCACGACTTTTCTTAAGCAATCAAGCTTGGAATTATATTCCATTGTGAATGGAATATTTTTATAATGAGATTACGAGTATTTACGACCATTTTTAAAGATGAGTCGATACGTAGCGTTTTGAGACGTTTTCAAACGTCAACGTTTAGAGATAAGATGAACGATGGTTTTAATGATCAAGAAACTTTAGGAAATTATTTCTTATGGTATTTTTATGATATTAAAGTACTAATAAGCATTTTATTAATGCTTGAACATTTGAATTAATTTTTATATCAAAACTGATTTCGAAAACCCTAATTATTCGAAATTAGGGTTTCTTTCGAAATTAAATGCTCTTCCTAATTATCCTATGATATAATTATCATATAATTTATATACCAAAGTGTATATACCTATTAATGTCATGAAATAAAAATTTTAACCTATGAATTAATTAAATGGCCGATAGCCATTTATATTTGTACTAAATTGAATTATCTTCTTCCTTTATACTATTTAATTAACCTATGATATTAAATATCATCTAAATCATATATTATGATTTATATATCTATAATTAGCATGACATAGGAATTTTACCCTATAGTTTGGCCAAATGGCCGAGAGCTACACATATAGGAATATAAATCTTAATTGTTTCTTTTAACTCACATTTGCATGTATATATATATATATTCAGATTTTGCTTCACCAAATCTTCCACTAATGATATGTTGTAGCTAGTTTCAAGAAGATTGTGTGTAAGTACACAATGATTAAGTTCCCACTATCTACATAGAATAATAATATAATGTGAAGGGTCTCAGATTTGCATTGGGGAGAGGGCCGAGTGAGAGTGTATAGGGGGGTTGGCTTGAGTTTTTTATTTCTCATTCCTCACTTAAACACCCAACACTCATCACCTCCCTTCTCTCTCTCCAACACTCAAAAACTCTCTTCTCTCTCTCAAACGACCATAGCCGAGCTCTCCCTCCCATAGCCAAGCTTCAATTCCTTCCTTTCTTCCATATCAAGTGTAGAACCTTGGACATTGTTCCATTAAACCATACATCCAAGGTAGGATTTGAAACAAAACACCTATGGTCTTGATTTTATTCAAAAATTTGAAGGATATGTCTAGTTCTTTGCATGTGATATAGATGATCATAGTTGGTGATATTTTGCTATTGCATGTATGTAAATGATGAGAAGTATGTAGATAGGTGTTCTTGTTTTCAAAATATATTGCATGTATGTTTTAGTCCCAAAATTTTCGAACCTATAGCTATATTAGGTTCTATGATTTTGTAACATGTTTTGAAGCTTGGATCATATTTTAAAATTTATTCAAAATGTATAAAATTGTTTGAAAGGGCCGAGAGCTTTGGGGTAATATTGGAGCATGAAATTGTACTTTATAATGTTATATGTGTCCATGATATTTAATTGAAAATTACAAAAAATCTATACCAATGTTCTTAGTGAAACCGAAAGCATAAGGAAAAAATGGGTGAATGTATGATTTTATTTGATACATGCAATATGATATTATTGATTCATGAAGTATTGAGTACATGGAAATTTATTTGGCATTTTTGAATAACCTATGCTATTTTTTCAAAAAAATCGAACATGTATATATTTATATATTAATGTGTGAATTTATTTCATGACATGCAATTTCATATAATTGATCTATGATACCATGTGAATCTATAGCCAATTGCTTGGAATTTTAGAAAAATCCTATCTATTTTTTCAAAGGAATCAGTGAGGTGTGCATTAATATATGTTAATGTGTGATTTTAATTTATAACATGCAATAGTGTTTTAGTGATCTAGAATATGAATTAAACATCTTATGATTTTATTGAAATTTTACAAAACAATTACTCCTTGAAATCAAATAAGCCGTGAGTATATACTCAAAATGGTGATGATTCGAGAGGTCTTTGATGCATTTTATGATGTTATATTGTTACACTATAATGTATAAGCATATTATAATTGTTTGAAAATTTTATAAAATTGTTTGATGTACTTAGTGAAACAAATGAAAGCTTATATACCATTTATAGGGTATATAAATGTTATATCATGACTTATATGACATACATATGTCATGGACTAATGTTTGGACCTTATATTAATTTATTAGAATTTTAGCAAAATTATTAAGCATTTATTTATAAATGCCGAGACCTAGTATTAATATTAAAGTGATGATTGAACAATGGTTGAGTGATATTATGACATATTAATGACCATAGTGTATTTTAATACACTATATAATATTAGAAAAATTTTTGGACATTGTTTGGTAAATTAATGTAATTACCGAAACTGTTTAAAGATTTTTAAGGATTTTTAAATCCTTTTAAATCAATTTTGTTAGTAAATTATATGTCTAATAATATTTTAGACATATTTGGAAATTATTGGATAATTTTCGAAAATAATAGATTGGCAAAAATTAAAATAGCCGTGAGCTATTTTAAAAGAATAGAAATAAGGATTTTGAATCCTTAAATTCTTTTATAATGAATTATATGTTTAAAAATTATTTTTAAACATATTAAAACAGTTTATAAAAAGAAATCAATTGAAAATTTATTTTCAAAAGATTTAATATTAAAATAAGGCTTAGTAATTAAATTACTAAGAAAAAGTCAAAATTATTGACTTTTGACATCAACGTACGAAAGACGTTCGATAAATACGCAAATACGCGTAAAACGTATCATTTACTAATGATATCACGTTAATATGAAAAGATTTCATGTTTAAAGTCATGAAATCGAAAACGCGAGAAAACGTTGAACCATTTACTAAGAGGGTAAATTGGTCATTTATAACACATATCTCGTTCCTCAAGAACGAGAAATGTTAATTTGGTCTGATCGAGAAGCAATTAAATTCATTAAGAATTAATTCGGCGTCGATATGAAATATCGAGTTATCTTATAAGACTTGATAAGTCTCGAATTACGTAACCGACGCACTAAAGCATCCTTTTATATAAAGGTGTGACGACGACCTTTGTTTGGGCGTTGACGAGTAAGGAAAGCGATAAAGGCGAACAATAATTTCCAGGTGGGCTTTATTACCAAAATGGAACGACTTTACTGCTCTTTTCAACTGTCCTTGTTTACAGTACTTTTCAACTAATGCTAAAATTTTTAAATGATTACCTGCCAAAATGTTTACGTTTTGTATGTTGTATCCTATCCATGTATGATGTGATGTTAACGGGTTATTCCCAACTTATGAATGAAAATCGATATCGGATCCTATGCCGGAAGGCTTATACCTAGCTAGGATTAACGTGTACACGATGGTATTTGTGTCTTTGTAAGGACAATTCACGGCCGGTCACGGGGTCGTAGAAGGAGGCCTCCTTCACGACTTTCGACTATGATAATATGATGACATGATAATAAGGGATATGGATCACGTACACCAAGAAAACGCTTGGCCAAGCAACTTTTATAAACTCGTGAAAATATTTTAGTAAGCACAAGGCATTTTCAAATAAAACCCTTGTGTCTTACCACTATATTGGCAGAGTAATTAAACGAAAATGAAATGTTTTCGGCATAAGTCCACTTTGGTACAAATTTTGTACTTAGCCCTGCATGTTTGTTTTTAAATGTGCAGGTTGAGCTTGGTCGCTGATGATGGAGAAATGTTGAGAAAGCCATGTGTCCTTGATGTTCGTTAGAAATGGATAACCTTGAATACATATCGTCATATATGTACTCACACCCTTTCCGCTGAAAAACTCCGAACTGTTTTATTTTTCATGTTGAACACTATAACAAAGTGAACTATGAAGTCTTTCAGATCATTATATCCTTTGGATCTATTAGTTAAGCCCTTTTGAATTAAATTGTATAAGTGTATGTTTAATCTTAAGTTCTATATTCCTAATAATAGTCCGCTCACTCCGGTCATCACGAGTGGGGCGTGACATGTCTTGAGGTTGACTTGGTCCCCATGGCTTCTAGCACTCTCGAAAACCTTGACGAGAACCTCGGGTCACGATCGGCGTGTCGATACCGGTACACCATGTAGCAGACGATCTCTCTAACGTAAAGTCGAGCAAGCTTATTGTCACGACCGGTTTGGCTAAACCTTACCGGACCGTGACTCGGGTTCGAGTTAAGTGAATATGAAAAGAATAAGGTTTCCAACTCATTACATCTATGAAGAAATGTAGATGTTTCAAACTGAAACGAGAATCACGATGAATCAAAATAGCTGATATATATATAAGATAGTTCCAAGGTTTTAACAAAGTAGCAGCTTTTACAAAGCTTTAACATAGTAACAAAAGATAATAGAGTCTCAAGAGTTTGACAGCGGAAATACGTGTGAGACATGCATATGAAGATGCATTCTCAAGGTGAACCAAAAATACTTCATACGTCTTTGACAAAAAGTTCCGCTCAACTCCCGCTCTGTTCCATCACCCGCTCAACCTGCACATTTAAAAACAAATATGCAGGGCTGAGTACAAAGATGCACTCAGTGAACACATTGCCGAAAACATTTTACTTTACGAATATTGTACTGCCCTCGTCACAGTAAGACACAAGGGTTTTATTTGAAAAGGCCTTGTTCTTACAAAATACATTTTCTCATTTCTCAAAATCATCGCCTGGCCAGGCATTTTCATATCACAACAACCACAACGTATATTCCAAGTCGGCTATGGATAAAGCGCGGGAGGAGGCCTCCTACACCGGATGCAACTAACCGCCCGGTTAAGAGCATGACCGCCCAATGATTCAGAGGCCCAACACGTGTACACAACCCTAGCTGGGAATTTCTACTTACACCTCCAGCCTAGGATCCGAATTCGTAACTTCCTGTTGCCCCAGGCAACCCGAATGGACATATCAAAACATAAAACATTTTACGCGTAAAATATCGTATCTCAAAATTTTCAATAAAACGATGCAAGAATAATAACGAAACATTTTTCAAAAAGCTCATAAAAGGTTTTGGTAAGAAAGCCCACCTCGAGGACTTAAGGTTCTTAAGTCACTAATATCTATTCTGTGATTCCGTTCTCCTTCGAGTTAACCCTTTTCAATCGTAAGAAAGGGGATTTTAGCATATCATTATGCTTTGCAATAATCATCGATCCGAACCAGCGAACGTATTAACATTAATTCTATTACCAACGTTGTTCTTGTACTATCGTATCAATATACTCAGACGCGTTCATACCTTACTCAACTTATGTTCATCGTTATTTCATGTATTTCTTATATAATTGTCATCTTACACGATATGCTTCTTTTTCTATTGACTTCCAACTATACCCATATAATTTCGATTTTCACATAACAACCATTCATGCTTACTAACTCACATATATGGACCAATTTCCACATATTACTAACATAGAACCCATGTATCACATAACATAGAAAAATTTCACATTTTACCCTTTTTGATATGATTTTGAAAATTCCCAATATTCATCCCAACTTTCCAAAATTCCAATTAATTCACATAGCATATTATTATTATCATAAATCAATAGTATGATATAATATTCATCAATGTTTCATGTTCTATTACTTTGAAATTATTATGACATAATATTCCATATTTTTTCATAAATTATGATTTAAATCACATATACTTGAATATTACCAAATATCATTTTTCATGCTCAAAACAACAATTAAAATTCATGTCCATCAACATATGATCTATATAATTTTCGGTCATGTCATAAAATGGTATAACATGCTTAACTTTGTACTAACATCACAATACATGCTTCTAAACATCATATAAGCATATTTAATTAATAACTTGAACATATAGCAAAATTTACACATATGTCACATAATTTTTGAAAGCATGTATCATAACATATCACATATGAATTTCTAGTATTTTTGGCATGTATAATAAAGCTTGTATAAATTCTAACCTTCTAGTCGGTTTTTGTCGACGTCGGCGACGTTTTTCTACCTACGATCGAAGAGAGCTTTGGAGAACACTTTCTATCTATTTCTCTCAATTTTTCTTACTATTTTCGTGCATAATGATATGTGGGAGGGTGGTTTCCTATTTATAGAGTTTATGAGATGATTTTAATCATTACTTTATAAAATATCTTAATATAAAGTCAAAATTTGCAACCCCTTTTTATCATCTTAATTTTTGAACCATGCAAGTTGTAAATGAGACAAAATCTTATCTTATCTTATACATTAATTATTTATCATACCTTATCTTTATAATTATTACCTTTCATTATCAAATTGATATCATATCTTAGTATAAAACAAAATCAACTCATACCTTATATTTTAGGATTTTCACCACCTCCATTGCTCATGGGACCATTATTTTATTTTATCCTATAGTTTATTATGTTATTTTATTTATTTAATTAGTGTATCTTATATCTATCATAGAATAAATAAATTATAACTTTATATAATGCTTCATGAAATTTTCGGTCACTATTGTATGCTTAGGATAAATTTTATTTTTTCTATATCATATACTATATTAATATTATAAGATAAAGTATTATTTGAAAAGTCAAAATTTTCAACTATAGCTTATAAATGAATTCACATTTGTTCACATTAATTTTCAAACTTTTCGGCTATATACAAACAAAAGTATAGGTTACTTGTTTAATTTGAATGCTACCTCTACTTTACACCTAATAATATGATAAGATCATAATCTTATCTTAAAATTCCATTCTTATCCCCATTTCCGACCAACCTATGAGATAAGATTGATCTAGATGGCAATTATATATTACTAATACTAGGAGTAGTATTTAGGGATTACATGGGTAAAATAAAGATGCATAAACATAAACCAACATGCTCGAGTAGAATATGAAGTGATGTTATAATGTTTTTGAAAAGGTTTAGCCATCGGACCCCAAAACTTGGCCTGATCCGATGGTCCTCGATAGTTTGTAACATAAAGCATAAATAAAGGAGTTCAGAGTATAGCAGTGAAAGTGTGTGAATACATATATGACGATACGTATTCAAGGTATAACCCAAAAATTCAAGTAAATCGGTCAAGGACACTAGACTCCTCAACACATCCCCATCATCACCATCAGAGCTCAACCCGCACATTTAAAACAAACATGCGTGGCTAAGTACAAGAAATTGCACTCGGTGGACTTATGCCGAAAACATTTGATAATATTTCGATTACCGCCAATATCGAGTAAGTCACAGTGGTTTTAGTTAAAATGCCTTGGCTTACCAAATCATTTTCGTTCAGAACATAGCCCGCCAGCATTTTCTTGGTGTGTATGGTCCAGATCTCATAGTCACAATACATAATAATAAATAAATAAATAAACGCCGAGAGTGAGGCCTCCCATCTACGACGCCGTGACCGCCGTAATCCCGCACAAAGACATGTCACTCTCTGTAAGCATATGTTAACACAACAGATAGTTCCAACCTTCACGCCAATCCTAGCTGCATTTATCATCCCAACACAGACCCGACATTAAAAGGTCACGCTACCACAACAAATGATATAATAGTTCCAACTATCTCCACATTTCTACCCGGCATAACAGATAGATCCATACACAAAACGAAATATTTTCGGTGTAATGCAAGAAACATTTGTTAAACAGTTGTAGGATAAGTGTCAGAATAAACTCATTTGAAATAGCAATAAAGTCACGTTTTAGTGGGGTAAGAAAAAGCCCACGTTTAAAAGATAGGAAGCCCACATTAGTGAGGTAAGAGAAGGAGCCCACCGACTACGGTTCGTTGTAAAGTCCCAGTTCGATCGTCGTCCAAAATCCCGTCATTGCGTCAAGGCCCACACCTTTACGAAAAGCGAGGCTTTAGTACGTCGCTCAAGTCTATCGAGACTTTCGAAAACTTAAGATAACTTTGATATTTCATATCGATGTGAGATCGAATTCCTTAGTGAATTCAATACGCCTCTAATACGCATAACATCGAATTGTTCTCGTTCTCGAGATACGCTCAACGATCGGCACGCTTCGATATATGGGTTTCATTTGTGAAGTCTTTTCTTACTAATGAGGTATCATACTCAATTAGTATATCTTACGCCGCATCGACGTATTTATAAACGATAATCGCACGCTTGACTCAAAAGTCAACGAAGTCAACACCGGTCTACAAAGTCAATGATTTTGACTTTTAAATAGTAATTTTACTATTTTGCTTTATAAATCGAATTTGATCGATTTGAAAACGTAAAGTCCTATTCTCGATTTATCTTGTAAATCAAGGACTTATAAATATTTTCGCATTTTTAAAAACTCTTTTATAATTAGAAAGCAGATTTTGGTTTTAAAACGTTACAAAATGAACGTTCGTCTCAAACATAGCAATCTATGTTTATAAAATTTTGTAACATTTAAAAACTGTCCAGAATATTATTTTAGCAAAAATTTCATTAATAAACAGTTTTAAAAAGGATTTAAAATCCTTATTAATTATCGAAATTTTCGATAATTGTCTTAAAAATAGCAAATGACCCTTGAAAAATTTTCTAAATTAATATAGTGTATTATTATACACTATGGTCCAGAATATGAATTTATCAAATTCATATAGTACTGTTTGCTATTTATTTATATATACATATATATATATTTACGGTAATTCCAATAAATAGGGAATAATCATCCAAAAATTCCCAAAATTGATATATACCTATTATAATATCCCAACATCAGTATATAATATTTACATAACCCATAGTTCATCATAACTATTTATTTCAATATATAACAATATTTCACGGTAATTATAAGATAATTACCAAATAAATAGCAAACAATTTCTAAAAATTCTAAATAAATTCCAACATCAATAAACATTATATTATAACATTGTAACATCATAACATCAACCAAACTAATTTAAATCGTCACCATATGAGCTTGTGATGCTCTCGGCTTTTTCGATTTATTTAGTATTTGGTTTTCAAAAATTCCAACAATTATATACTATGTTTATACACTATAGTATAGTAATATAACATCATAATATTTATCAAAACTAATTAAATCATCACCTTCAAGAGCAATAAGCTCACGGCTTATTTGATTTAAAATAGCATTTGATTTCTAAAATTCTAATTAATTCACACAATGTATAAATAATATACTAAAGCATTAATACACCATTGAATGTTCAAAAATAAAATCATACACCAACCTATGAAATTATAATGCTCTCGATTTTTATAAAAAAATAGCAATTGATTTTCAAAAATTCTAATTAAATCATAGAACATATAATCAAGGTTCTAAAGCACTAATATGTCATAACAAGCTTGAAATAAAAATTATACATCAAGGTACTTCATACATAAGCTCACGGTTTTTGTAAGAATAAAAGCTAGGGTTTTCTAAAAATTTCTAAATTAATACCATAGTCTTAAATCATAACATAGATCAATAATACATGCTTAAAACATACTAGGAAGCATTCGGTCTTTATCCAACATTTTGTATCATTTTCGAAAATTATTTCTAATGCATACTATGGTTCGAAAATTATGAATACACAAGTTAAATCCTTACAAACATTTCATATACAACATCTCATGTTCATGCTTATATTTTTCAAAATAAAATCAACAAGAACATAGACATAACCATAGCTCATGCTCAAGAACATTTAACACATACATACACATATATATAACTTTCGAACCTATACATATATACTAAAACAGTTTCGAAAATTTCAGATTAAAGGAGGTGAATAATCGAAGCTATTGGTCTCATTTACCTTGGATTTAAAATGGTTTCAAGAGCAATGTATGTATCAAGGTTGTGAAGTGGAGAAATGGAAAAGAAAAATCTGAAAATGGAGGGGAAGAGCTCTCGATTTTTCTGCTGCAAATGGGAGAGAAATGAGGTGTTTGAGAGAGTGTTTAGTGTTGGAGAAGTTTGGAATGAGTGAGTATGAGAGAAGTGAAGAGTCTCTCCCTATTATCTCTCTCTCACTCTCGATTTTTGGCAAGAAAGAGGGGCAAAATCTGCAGCCCTTGGGAGTGTAAGAGTGATGATTGAAGAGTGTTAAGAGAGCTCTCCATGTATTGGGCAAATTTAAAAAGTGGGAATCATTGTGCATGGGTGAAGGAATTTTATGCATGGGGTTTAGGCTGATTTTAATTTTTAATTACACATAATACATGTATTAATCATAGTATAGTTCATAGATATATAATACATGTCATAAAATAATTAAAATCACACATAGTGCAATTTTCGAAATTACCGATAACAATTATTGAAAAATAGGATTAAAATATAAATTACACCCATTATTGATGCTCATGTATTTTTCGTCCCAAATATACACATATATATCATATTATATGATTTAGATATTGAATAATAGCATAGGATAAAATTATTACACATTTCATGAATTAAAAACCCTAATTTCGAAAAATAGGTTTCAATTTTATAAAATCAAACTATCGAGTTTTATGGCTGAAACTCTGATTTAATGCTTAATATTATTTATATATATCATATTATAAAGTTTAGATACCATAGGATAATTTAATGGTATCATTTCATGTGATAAAACCCTTATTTATAAGATTAGGGTTTTCGAAATTTTATTTCGAAATTATCGAGTTTAATAACTCAAATATTGATTTTATTAATCATTAATACTGTAATTATATAAATAATAATAGGAAATTAATTATTATAATTTCCGAGCATTAAACTCATTTTTCAAAACGCCTCAGACGTTAACGCTCAAAACGCCTCAAAACGCTCAAATCGACTCATCTCAAAATGGTCGCAGAAGTTCATACTTACTAAAGAAATATATTCCATTTAATAAAAGAATTAAGATGGAAATTAATTCCAAGTCGCACCGCCGTAAAATTTCATGAAAAGTCGACGCTCGACACGCGTTTGACGTTAAAAATATCGACTAATCATTTCGTAATATTTCAATCCTTTAATTCACAATCCTTAGTGAATTATGAAAAGGAATTCGTTATAACGATATCGTATCGAAATCACAAGGTTCGATGTCGTAAAAAGATAATATACGGCAAAACCCTAATTACGGGTTTAGAAAACCGTAATCGATATTCGCTTTTCGAATATTACATTCCACCCCCCTTACGAAAAATTTCGTCCCGAAATTTGTATACCTTTAGAAAAATAAGTCGGGGTATTTTTCCCTCATTGCTTCTTCAAGCTCCCACGTGGCTTCTTCTTGTCCGTGGTGTCTCCACAACACTTTGACTAACGGAATCGACTTGTCCGTAGTTGCCGAACTTTGTGGTCAAGTATGGCTGCGGGTTCTTCCTTATAGCTCATGTCCGCTCGAGGATCACGCCGCCTTGATGAATCACGTGCTTTGGGTCGTGAACGATTTTCGAATTGTGAGACGTGAAAACATTATGGACATTTCCTAGGTTTGGCGGAAGAGCCAACCTATAAGCCATCGGACCTATCCTTTCTAGATCTCATAAGGTCCTATGAAACGGGTCTAAGCTTTCCCTTCGTGCCAAACCCGACAATCCTTTGATGGAGAGACCTTAAGAAATACTTTGTCTCCATCCTCAAATCAGTAGTTCTGATCTCACGCCAGACGTCAGAAGATTTTGTCCGTCTCCGAGCCTCTTTATCCTCATCCTAATTTGTCGAACGATTTCGATCATTTCACTCACCGCATCAGGCCCTATGACTTTTCTCTCACCGACTTCATCCCAATAAAGTGGTGATCTACACTTTTGCCATACAAGGCTTCAGATGGGCCATGCCGATCGTCGCTGATAACCGTTGTTGTAAGCAAATTCAATCGAGGTAAAATGTCTTCCCATTTTGTACCTCGATCCAAAATTACGCCCTAAGCATATCTTCTAGCGCTTGATCGCTCTCTCCGATTGTCCATCGGTTTGTGGGTGGAATGTCAGATCAAGTTTAACTGCATCAGCCTCTCTCGCAAGCTAATCCAAAACTGGATGTGAACTGGAGTCTCGATCGAGGTAATAGATTTCGCACTCCATGTAGTCGCACAATTTCCTTAACGCATACCGGGCCAACTTATCGGATCCATAAGTGCTTTGAATAGGTAAAAGTGAGCACTTTGGTAAGTCTATCCACAATTACCCATACGGCTGTGTTTCCTCTTCTCGATTTGGGTAAGCTTGTAACGAAATCCATTGTTATATCGTCCCACTTCCACTGGGATTTCCAACGGTTGTAACTTCCCATAGGGACGCTGGTGTAGTGCCTTCACTTGTCGACAAACAAGACAATGTTTCACGAAAGAAGCTATGTCTCGCTTCACGCCTTCCCACCAAAATTTTTCCTTCGTGTCCCGGTACATCTTAGTACTACCGGGTGGGCGGTGTAGGGCGATCGTGAGCCTCACTCATGATTTCGCTCAAGCTCGTGTCGTCAGAACGCATATCCTACCTTCAAACAATAAGGCTATCATCGCGCCTCTTGAAATTCTCAATCCTTCGACCTTAGTCTTTCTCTGATCTTTTCCAACTTTTCTCAATCCTTTGTCTCTCGACAATTCTTTTCCTTAGATCGATGTCGCGTGAGTGTAGCGACACAAACTCACGATTGTCCCGGTGGTTCAACTAGTTCAATCTTCATCCCGCCAAACTCTTCAACGAGTTTTTCCTCTTGTACAAAGAGACATCCTAACTGGTATGGTTTTACGACTCAAGGCGCCACTACTACATTCGCCTCGCCCGGGTGATAGTTAATACCACGTCGTAATCTTTACTAATTCTAGCCATCTTCTTTGTCTCATGTTCAGATCTCTTTGTTCAAGAAATACTTCAAACTTTTATGATCCGTGAAGATCTCACATCTCACACCATAGAGATGGTGTTCCAAATTTTAGGGCATGAACTACTACCGCTAATTCCAAATCGTGGGTCAGTAGTTCACTCGTGGGGTCCGAGTTGTCGAGATGCGTAAGCTATCACTTTTCCTTCTTGCATCAAAACACAACCCACCCAGCCTTAGATGCGTTCAGATAGACCACATACCCTTGTCCGCTCGACCGCTAGAACCGTGCATCGTCAATTTTTCCTCGAGTATTTGGAAACTCGCCGCACTCATCATCCAATTGAACTTGATCCCTTCCAAGTAGTCGGGTTATCGCCTTGCAATTTTGGAGAATCCTTCGATGAATCTCCTATAGTAACCAGCTAATCCTAGGAAACTTCTAATTTCGTCGTGTTCTAGGTGATTTCCATTCTCGCACGGCCTCTACTTTGGTCGGATCTACTTTTATACCTTCACAGACACAATGTGTCCAAGGAACATAACTTCCTTCACTAAAACTCACACTTGCTAAACTTAGCAAAGAGTCTTTCATTTCTCAAGGTTTGCAAAACCGTCGTAGATGTTCCTTATGATCCTCTTCATTCTTTGAGTAGATAAGGATATCATCTATGAAGACCAAAACAAATTTATCCGTAAATGGATGAAATACTGCTCATGAGGTCCATGAACACGGCTGGTGCATTGGTTAATCCGAATGGCATAACTATGAATTCATAGTGGCCATATCTCGGTTCGAATGCGCCTTCGTACATCTTCAGCCGTATTTTCAGCTGGTGGTATCCTCGACTTAAGATCAATTTTCGAGAATACACCCGCCTCGCAATTGATCAAACAGTCATCAATTCGGTAAAGGGTATTTGTTCTTTAGTGTCATCTTATTTAGTTCTCTATAATCGATGCACATCCTCAAAGAACCATCCTTCTTCTTAACAAACAAAACAAAGCGCCCCAAGGTGAAACACTCGCCTAATGAATCCCTGATCCAAAAGCTCTTGATTTGGATTTTCAGCTCTTCTAGCTCCTTTGGGGCCATCCTATAGGGCGCCTTCGACACCGGGCTGATCCGGCCCAAGTCGATGGTAAACCCAGCTTGTCTATTAGGAGGTAGTCCCGGCAGATTGAAATACGTCCGAAATTTCTGACAACTTCAATGTCTTCTACCCGCTCGGTTTATCCTCATCGCTTAAATAAACAAGGAATGCATGGCATCCCTTCCGTTCATCATCCTCCCAGCTTGTAGTGTCGATACTATCGGAATCCTCCTTCCCATGCCGATCCCGTGAAAATGCGTAGCTTCTTGTCGTGAAAGTGAAACGAAATTTTCCTTTCCTTACAGAGAATCGTAGAATGATTCTTAGCTAACCACCCATTCCGAGGATTATGTCTACATCATCCATGGGTATTATGTTTAGGTCGTTAGCCGTAACCTTAAGTGATCCTAATGTCAACTCTAGGTTCGAGCAAAAGTGTGTAATACCATAATCCCTCCTATAGGCGATGAGATTCTCATATCCCGGCTTGACCTTTCGCACCTAAGGCCCAAAGATTTCACGCATGATTTTGCAATAAAAGAATGCGAAGCACCAGATCGAACAATACTATAATGTAGGTTGAGGAGAACTCCCATACCGCCAAGTTTCCTGGTTTTGTTCGCTCGCCTCCCTATGCAGCGTAGCTCGCCCGAGCCGGCCGAGGCCGACGGGCGCCGTCCTTGTTGATTTGGCGGCCGCCGCCGCCTGTTCGCCGCCGCCGGCGCTGGCGCGGTGGTTGCCGCCCGTTGTTGTTGGGCGGTGGTACGCCATCGCGTTGCGGAATTTGTCGCTGCGGCCGCCGCCATTGTGGTGGCCGTTGGAGTTGTTGTTGATGCCGGGTTGTTGCCATTGGAGTTGCGGGGTTGGGGTTGGAATTGCCGCGCGGCCGGGTTGAAGTCAGATAGCCCTTAGTGGTCGAGCATTGCCCGCTGGTTCGCCTAATATCCGAACGTGACATTGGGCAATTGTTGGCGAATGCCCGCTTGCCCCGCACTTGTAACAGCCTACCACGCTTGCCGTGCACACACCCTTGTGTGCTCTATGGCATCTAGGGCATTGAGGTGCCCTCGACTGCTCCTCGTGGTCCCTTGCCGGTGGAGCATAAGTCGCCTCTTCCGCCTCGTCCTCGTTGCGCCGTGTTTTCGCCACGGCGCCGCGACTTGCTTCTCCATAGTTTCCGCGGTTATTATTCCCGCGGTTGGGGTCCCAGCCCTTTTCCTTGTCCAAATTACCGTGTGCCGCGACGACACCATCTTATTCTCGGTCATGGTCACTCAATATCCAAAGCTCGTGCGAGAGCTTTTGTAAGATAGGTCTCCCGGTGGCAAGAGACATGCGATCTCCATTCTCACCGACCGAACTTTTCCGACATTTTCAAGTCGGTGTCCACCAGATCTGGCGATATCTCGACATCTCGCAGAAAGTGCGATCATAGTCTGTTACGGATAATTTTTCTTGTTTTAGCAGAAAACTCTCGCCTTTTTCCCTATAGCTTTGGGGATATACTTTTCATACAGCTCTCTCTTGAAATCCTCCCACGAGAATTCTTCCAGCTGTTCGTACAGAAAGTCTTCTTCCGGCCTCCCACCGTAAGTCGGTGGTCCGATAAGTCGGAAAGTAACACACGACATCCTTTCCCGTGCTGCACCTTAAGAAAGTGAAAACCGCTCAATGGCCCTAACCCATTGTTCGGCTTCTTCCGGCTCCCCTTCCGTTAAAAACAGGAGGGTTTTGCCTCAAGAATAGTTCTTCGATCCCGCGATCGGGCCGAGGTGGAGGCGGTGGTTGGGGATTATCTTCGTTCTTGTTCGGGATCCTACCCTTCCTCTCAGTCTTCCTCGACCTCCGGGTTCTCTTTTCGGGTTTCTTCTGAGGCATTTCGCTATATAAAACATACCATCGTTAATTATTAAACGCTACAACTTAACAAAATAAGGTTTTCATAGCTTCTTCTTAAAGCGATATAAAAGTAAAACAATTCATCCATAGATAGACAATTGTCACCAAAAAGGCCCCACTGGGTCAAAAATATATGTGGATAGATAACCAAGGTTTGTCAAAACAAGATGTCTAACATCGAGAATCATAGAAAATAGAAATAATAAGGTTTCGCCCACACGGCCAAAAGAAAATCCGAGTCCTAGAATCATGGTATTGAAATAAAAGGAAAAGCTAGCACACATGCTAGTCATAACGAAATGATTCTAATTAAAACATCGCCTAAGGTCTTCACGAGTTTCCTTCCTACTCGCGCCTTCCTCGTGGTCTTCTCCCTTCGAGTCGCCTTCCTCATCCGAACCGCCCTCACGAGGTCGCACTGATGGTCCCGCACCACTGGCTTCCATCATCGGTATGTCACGCAGGGTCCGGGTTATCCGCGCCGATAAGTCGAAGTTGTGGCGGATCGGACCGTAGCATACCGGTCGGGTCATATCCGTGGAAGGTATCTAATACTCTCATCCGCTACTGTCCGCCGGAAGGGCTCTTCGCCTTGGTGGTGGTGGATCGGACGCAGTGGTATGGGCGGTAGTGGCGACGATCGGTGTCCAAAACCGCTGGTGGCAACACGGGCTCTCCCAAGGCTCTGGGCGGCCGCCCTATCCACCTCGACATCCCGCCTCGCCCACCCTGCATGTGGGTATCACCGATCAACCTGCCTCGAACCTCAAGGTACAGCCACTCGCGACTGTCACGCCAAGTGTACTCCCGTGGAGGAGATAGGGTCCCATCGGTGCGGCTCCATAGATATCGTACACGTAAGTCGTGACTCACGAACTCGCGGATCCCAATCAAATCATAACCTCGGGAATGCGATAGATGTAGTCTCCGATACCTCTCTGCATAACCATCCTGTACAAGGGAGTATAGCTAGGAGTCTCTTGATGCCATCGTAGTCGGTTGCGCCATAGCTCGGGCTCCTCCACAACCAAGGTAGTACGCTGTAAACTCACCTAGGTCTTCCCCAAGACATCCAACATTCCCTATAGGTGCGCATCAGCTCCTCGGTGGGGCATGAGGTCCTACCCTCTCCTAGCGATATAACGATCTCCTCCATCTGCCACGGTAAAAAAAAAAGAAAACTAACGTAAGCCAACTATCGTTATCTCAAAACAGCAAGGATAGCATAACGAGAAGCAACTAGGCTAGAACTAACAATTCTATAAGGTAGGCTACATCATAATGTACAATAAATACCACAACTTACCTTCTTAGTCTTACCCAAACATATACATATAGCTAATGATATCTCAATATACGCTACGAGATCCTTGTCTTATATCAAACACTTAAGCTAGAGTTCAACAGACTCTATCGTATTCTGGAGACAGAATTAGGGATTCTGTTCTTCATAACAAATGAAGATCAATGCGTTAGGAGTACGTAGGTGAAAACCATGCGTAAATCGGAGTCCTAACGAGGGAGATCTAGCTAAAACAAATCTACTGCGCAGTGCAGGAAATTTGCGCGATCGTGCAAAAATGTCAATCGAGGCGTATGTCGACGTAATACGTCTATCATCTTCGGGTTCTTAAGTCGAGGCTGAACATCCTGAAGCCGTAAGTGACGTCCATGTCGTGATTCGTGTTGCTGGTCACTCGTGTCGAAGTGATGATGGAGTGCCGACGCCATTCGCCTTAAAGGTTGGGGTCGTCCTCGTCGTCCTTCTCGCCGCTCTCGTCGTCCGTGCTCAAGGGTATCATCACTTTCATTCTTCCTATCGTTCTTTTGTTCGCATAAGGAAAAGAAGTTCGTACTTCTATGTTCTTTCACGATACGTGAGCATGCTCCTTAGAGTCTAAGTTCGTCTCATGATAACACATCATTCATCATAAATAAAATTTTGAAAGTCGGAAAGTAAGGTTTTATTTGCAAATTTGGAAGTATGATTTCAAAAGACAGTCATGATCAACCCATATACATATTAAAATGAATTCGTTCGTTTCATGTTGATCATTCAACTCGATACTACCATACACTTCCATCTCAATACTTGAGCAATTGTATTGGCTCAATTCAAAAAATTTGGAAAATTTTCTTCCTCAACTTCAAAAATTTTCATAATAATAATATTTCTCAAAGGTTCCTCTAACTTGCTCATCATGCAGAAGTTTTCCATTTCATGAGTTTGAGAAAGAAATGCAGTTACCTTTTTCCCGGTTGAGCTCGATGTGATGGAGTGTTGAGAGAGAGTCAAGAGGTTTCTAGAAGTCCAAAGACTCGATCTAGACTTAGAATAAAAGGTCTTGGGTTTACAAAGAGCAAAAGCGCCTCGATACCACTGTCACACGACCCCATTCCGACCAACCCGGACCTGAGGCGACTAATACTAGGAGTAGTATTTTAGGGATTACATGGGTAAAATAAAGATGCATAAACATAAACCAACATGCTCGAGTAGAATATGAAGTGATGTTATAATGTTTTTGAAAAGGTTTAGCCATCGGACCCCAAAACTCGGCCCGATCCGATGGTCCTCGATAGTTTGTAACATAAAGCATAAATAAAGGAGTTCGTAGTATAGCAATGAAAGTGTGTGAATACATATATGACGATACGTATTCAAGGTATAACCCAAAATTCAAGTAAATCGGTCAAGGACACTAGACTCCTCAACACATCCCCATCATCACCATCGAGCTCAACCCGCACATTTAAAACAAACATGCGGTGGCTAAGTACAAGAAATTGCACTCAGTGGACTTATGCCGAAAACATTTGATAATATTTGGATTACGCCAATATCGAGTAAGTCACAGGGGTTTTAGTTAAAATGCCTTGTGCTTACCAAATCATTTTCGTTCAGAAACATAGCCCGCCTGCATTTTTTCGTGTGTATGGTCCGTATCTCATAGTCACAATACATAATAATAATAAATAAATAAACGCCGAGAGGAGGCCTCCCATCTACGACGCCGTGACCGCCGTAATCCCGCACAAAGACACAAACCACTCTGCAAGCATATGTTAACACAACAGATAGTTCCAACCTTCACGCCAATCCTAGCTGTGCATTTATCATCCAAGCACAGACCCGACATTAAAAAGGTTGGGCGCTACCACAACAAATGATATAATAGTTCCAACTATCTCCACAGCCCTACCCGGCATAACAGATAGGATCCATACACAAAACGAAATATTTTCGCGGTGTAATGCAAGAAACATTTGTTAAACAAGTTGTAGGATAAGTGTCAGAATAAACTCATTTGAAATAGCAAGAAAGTCACGCTTTAGTGGGGTAAGAAAAGCCCACGCTTAAAAGATAGGAAGCCCACATTAGTGAGGTAAGAGAAGGAGCCCACCGACTACGGTTCGTTGTAAAGTCCTAGTTCGATCGTCGTCCAAAATCCCGTCATTGCGTCAAGGCCCACACCTTTACGAAAAAGCGAGGCTTTAGTACGTCGCTCAAGTCTATCGAGACTTTCAAAACTAAGATAACTTTGATATTTCATATCGATGTGAGATCAATTCCTTAGTGAATTCAATACGCCTCTAATACGCATAACATCGAATTGTTCTCGCTCGAGATACGCTCAACGATCGCACGCTTCTCGATATATGGGTTTCATTTGTGAAGTCTTTTCTTACTAATGAGGTATCATACTCAATTAGTATATCTTACGCGCATCGACGTATTTATAAACGATAATCGCACGCTTGACTTGAAAAGTCAACGAAGTCAACACTGGTCTACAAAGTCAATGATTTTGACTTTTAAATAGTAATTTCTTACTATTTTGCTTTATAAATCGAATTTGATCGATTTGAAAACGTAAAGTCCTATTTCTCGATTTATCTTGTAAATCAAGGACTTATAAATATTTTCGCATTTTTAATAACTCTTTTATAATTAGAAAGCGATTTTGGTTTTAAAACGTTACAAAATGAACGCTCGCCTCAAACATAGCAATCTATGTTTATAAAATTTTGTAACATTTAAAAACTGTCCAGAATATTATTTTAGCAAAAATTTCATTAATAAACAGTTTTAAAAAGGATTTAAAATCCTTATTAATTATCGAAATTTTCGATAATTGTCTTAAAAATAGCAAATGACCCTTGAAAAATTTTCTAAATTAATATAGTGCATTATTATACACTATGGTCCAGAATATGAATTTATCAAATTCATATAGTACTGTTTGCTATTTATTTATATATACATATATATATATTTACGGTAATTCCAATAAATAGGGAATAATCATCCAAAAATTCCCAAAATTGATATATACCTATTATAATATCCCAACATCAGTATATAATATTTACATAACCCATAGTTCATCATAACTATTTATTTCAATATATAACAATATTTCACGATAATTATAAGATAATTACCAAATAAATAGCAAACAATTTCTAAAAATTCTAAATAAATTCCAACATCAATAAACATTATATTATAACATTGTAACATCATAACATCAACCAAACTAATTTAAATCGTCACCATATGAGCTTGTGATGCTCTCGGCTTTTTCGATTTATTTAGTATTTGGTTTTCAAAAATTCCAACAATTATATACTATGTTTATACACTATAGTATAGTAATATAACATCATAATATTTATCAAAACTAATTAAATCATCACCTTCAAGAGCAATAAGCTCACGGCTTATTTGATTTAAAATAGCATTTGATTTCTAAAAATTCTAATTAATTCACACAATGTATAAATAATATACTAAAGCATTAATACACCATTGCATGTTCAAAAATAAAATCATACACCAACCTATGAAATTATAATGCTCTCGGTTTTTATAAAAAAATAGCAATTGATTTTCAAAAATTCTAATTAAATCATAGAACATATAATCAAGGTTCTAAAGCACTAATATGTCATAACAAGCTTGAAATAAAAATTATACATCAAGGTACTTCATACATAAGCTCACGGTTTTTGTAAGAATAAAAGCTAGGGTTTTCTAAAAATTTCTAAATTAATACCATAGTCTTAAATCATAACATAGATCAATAATACATGCTTAAACATACTAGGAAGCATTCGGTCTTTATCCAACATTTTGTATCATTTTCGAAAATTATTTCTAATGCATACTATGGTTCGAAAATTATGAATACACAAGTTAAATCCTTACAAACATTTCATATACAACATCTCATGTTCATGCTTATATTTTTCAAAATAAAATCAACAAGAACATAGACATAACCATAGCTCATGCTCAAGAACATTTAACACATACATACACATATATATAACTTTCGAACCTATACATATATACTAAAACAGTTTCGAAAATTTCAGATTAAAGGAGGTGAATAATCGAAGCTATTGGTCTCATTTACCTTGGATTTAAAATGGTTTCAAGAGCAATGTATGTATCAAGGTTGTGAAGTGGAGAAATGGAAAAGAAAAATCTGAAAATGGAGGGGAAGAGCTCTCGATTTTTCTGCTGCAAATGGGAGAGAAATGAGGTGTTTGAGAGAGTGTTTAGTGTTGGAGAAGTTTGGAATGAGTGAGTATGAGAGAAGTGAAGAGTCTCTCCTATTATATCTCTCTCACTACTCGATTTTGGCAAGAAAGAGGGCAAAATCTGCAGCCCTTGGGAGTGTAAGAGTGATGATTGAAGAGTGTTAAGAGAGCTCTCCATGTATTGGGCAAATTTAAAAGTGGGAATCATTGTGCATGGGTGAATGAAGCATGCATGTGGGGTTTAGGCTGATTTTAATTTTAATTACACATAATACATGTATTAATCATAGTATAGTTCATAGATATATAATACATGTCATAAAATAATTAAAATCACACATAGTGCAATTTTCGAAATTACCGATAACAATTATTGAAAAATAGGATTAAAATATAAATTACACCCATTATTGATGCTCATGTATTTTTCGTCCCAAATATACACATATATATCATATTATATGATTTAGATATTGAATAATAGCATAGGATAAAATTATTACACATTTCATGAATTAAAAACCCTAATTTCGAAAATAGGGTTTCAATTTTATAAAAACTGAAACTATCGAGTTTTATGGCTGAAACTCTGATTTAATGCTTAATATTATTTATATATATCATATTATAAAGTTTAGATACCATAGGATAATTTAATGGTATCATTTCATGTGATAAAACCCTTATTTATAAGATTAGGGTTTTCGAAATTTTATTTCGAAATTATCGAGTTTAATAACTCAAATATTGATTTTATTAATCATTAATACTGTAATTATATAAAATAATAATAGGAAATTAATTATTATAATTTCCGAGCATTAAACTCATTTTTCAAAACGCCTCAGACGTTAACGCTCAAAACGCCTCAAACGCTCAAATCGACTCATCTCAAAATGGTCGCAGAAGTTCATACTTACTAAAGAAATATATTCCATTTAATAAAAGAATTAAGATGGAAATTAATTCCAAGTCGCACCGCCGAAAATTTCATGAAAAGTCGACGCTCGACACGCATTTGACGTTAAAAATATCGACTAATCATTTCGTAATATTTCAATCCTTTAATTCACAATCCTTAGTGAATTATGAAAAGGAATTCGTTATAACGATATCGTATCGAAATCACAAGGTTCGATGTCGTAAAAGATAATATACGGCAAAACCCTAATTACGGGTTTAGAAAACCGTAATCATAAAATAATATATATTCGCTTAAATTCGAATATTACATCTACATATTTTACACATTTCTAAGAGATAAACATTATCTCTTAATTAATTATGATGGGGTATTACATTCTACCCCTTAAAGAAATTTAGTCCTCGAAATTTAGTATTCTCACAGCGTTCTCGATCCTCCTCCATATTGCATTCTCCATTCAGGCGTTTGGTACCTCGTGCCTATTTAATCGTCGCTTTACCTTAACTTTCGTCAAGATCGACTCATTTCGAAATCTCCGATCCATATATCTAATATCCTTATGTTTTCTAGTCGTATTTATTCAGCTATTGATTATTATAGATGGTGAGTCCTATGTCTAAATCTAAGTTTTAATCGAACACATGCTAACGTCGTAGCTTCTGTCGTGGGCGAAGAAAATTTGTATCCTTTTATTTCATTACGTGCTAAGTCCCATTATATTTACGTACGACCTCGTAATAAAGTAGCCCTAAAGTTTCCACATCGACTCTTAAAATAGGATGATGTCATTCCTTCTATATTTTGAAATTACCTCGTGCTTATTTATTTATGTCACCGAGAACATTTCTATATCATGACTTGATGTATCTCTCTCTAACTGAAGAAACATATCATTCTATTGATCTGAGAACTTAGGTGCCAAGATAAGTCAACCTATTTCATACTTCTTTAGCTTCAAGATTTGGGAAAACGATCATGACAACTTATAAGTGGGTAGGGTTCATATTTTCAAGATGACAACTTATGTTCTTTGAAGCGAATAAATGGGGATATAGGGTCGAAGACCGAATGGCGACTCTTGAGAGCTCTTTGGTCATATGGGCTGATCGGACCGTCACAATTACTTCTCATCCACACGAAGGCTTGGTTTCAAAAGGACATTTTATAAACTTTCGGTTGTAAACTTCTTTCGGGAAAACATAGAAGATCAGTGATTTCTCAATTGAAACTAGTCATGGAGTTAAACTCAATGGCGTAACTTGAGTAATGAATAAAATTTGAAACATCGTATACTTTGTACTGGGTCATCATAAATCGTAAGGTTTCTCAAAATATGATACATATCAAAACTTAAATCCACATTACTAACCACAACTCTTAACTTAAACATTTTATATTTTACCGTACCAGAATCCTTTTACTATGGATATTATTCTGCGAGTTCCAACTAACAATTCAATCATGTCTCTATTAAGTTCTAATAGTCAACTCGGAGTTTCATTACGTGTGAACATCTACAGGGAAAAACTATACTCATGTTACCACTGCATAGTGACATTCATTATCATCATTCCATTTCTACTCTTTCAGTCCTTTCTACTTATTCTTATTTTCACCCTTGCTTCTGTTATAATGGACTACAATTCTTTATAATTCATTTTCTATGTTCTTTTCGTAAAGGGATCATACATCTTAAAGCAGGTCACGTTCTTTTGGGATAACCTACTCATCGTTTACTAATAACTTGTAATTCAAACAGTAATAACATAACTCGTTCACACCAATACATCTCATTGGTTTCTATGAATTCAAACATTTCACTTTGACATATCATTGTCAATCTCTTTCTCATATCCCTTCCAATTCTTTCTCATATCCCTTTCCTTCTCACAACCTAAAACCACTTTTCAACTACTTTCCACTTTAAACTTTGATTTCCGTACTTGCATCATTCCCATAAGACAATCGTTTCTTATAAACAATACTTAGTACATAAAACATCTCATAGACACTTATCTTATTCCTTACTTAACATTCTATATCCCAATTCGTATATATTTCTAGATTAATTCGTGATTCAAAATTCTATCGCGTAGAATTTTAAATGAAGATACTATGCCCATGTCACAAGTGACATTAAACTTATCAAGCTTCCATTCCTCCACGTGACATTCCAACTCACGTTCATCAAGTCGAACTTAAGCGTTCTAAGTTCTCAAGTTCTCGTGGTTCATCAAGCACTTTCGTTATACATAGAAGGAAATTCTTATGATCTTGTTCAATCTAAGTTCTTCGTGAAACTTAGAGCACGTCCACGTTCTTTTAAAAATCAAAACACTTTCACAATTCAATTTCGTTTCATAAACATACTTTTCATTTAAACTTACTGACATATAACTCTATATATGCCCATCATCAATACTCATATACCAACCGGGTGTAAGCTCTAATCTTTTTCAATTTCATCACAACAAAATGATCACATACCAACTGGGTATGAATTCAAACAAAATCACATACCAACCGGGTATGAACTCAAACAAAATCACATACCAACCGGGTATGAACTCAAACAAAATCACATACCAACCGGGTATGAACTCAAACTTTTTCAGACAAACCACTCGTTTGTCTCATGAATTATCACAATTCAAAACTACTCATTTAACGGCATGTCCACTTTTAAAAACATTTTTCACAAATACTTCCTCAAACTGTAACATAACTTTTCAAAACTTTTAACACATACCTTTTATCGAATCACTTTTCCTTCTGGTTGGCGTGATGAGCAGGAGGCGTTGGCGGTGATGAGCGCTAAAAAGTCTAGTGATTCAAGCCGGACTTTGGATAGAAAGAATATTTTGGTTCAAAGCAAACGAATCGCTCGATACCACTCTGTCACGGCCGGTTTGGCTAAACCTTACGGACCGTGACTCGGGTTTGGGTTAAGTGAATATGAAAAGAATAAGGTTTCCAACTCATTACATCGGTAATACCCGTCTTTTTAAGCTTCGCTTTGCATGGCGTGTTTTTCGAGAAAAGGTCAAAGGTTGACTTTTGTTTCGGTGATCTGACCGTCCACGAAACCTCGAGCGTTGTGAAGAGTGTCTTATGGCTAATTCATAGACACTAAGTATGCAGAGTTTTCGACCACCCATGAAGGTTTGGCACTCAGGGAAGTTATCAGCTGGACTTTCATTGGTCTTTAAAAGCATATCTTGTTTATAGTCATTGTGTCCGGTATTTTATTTCGTGTCCATGGGTACCAAGTTTGCTAAATTTGAGTCCGTTTGCAAAAGTTGCGTCGCTTTTGCGTTTTGAAAAAGGTCGCTATGCAAGCAATGCTAAACCACAATTTTCCTATAAATAGGAGGCTGGGGCCTTCATTTTCAGCGTTCATTTCCTTCGCTCTCTGTGTTTACGGAAGAGCCGAGCAGCTCAGTGCTGTTGCGGAAGCGCTGGAGGAGTGGGGATCGGCCAGGGAGGCTCGGTGGCGCCATACATACCGCCTTGCCGAGCCACCGCCGATCAACCACCCCCCGGGCAGCCCGTTTTTCTGGTTTTGTCCTTTTCTTGTTTTGATTCCGCCTTTTAGTAGATCGTATAGCATAGAACTCGGGAATCTAAAGGGACGAGGCGGGAAAACGGCCGGAGGCCGGCCGATTTGGCCATTACCGCCGCCGCCCATTGCCGCCGATTTGGTGGCTGTTGGCCGCCGATTTGGTGGCCGACGGGCCACCTTTTGGCTACGGGTCCTTTAGGTTTTGAGTTCCGGGCTATGCATTCTACTAAAGTACCGATTAGTTTTTACATTTTCGCGTTTACGCATGTCGAGATCTTTTCCGTTGCTTCGAGTTTTCTAAAGGAAGTACATGCCCGGGTTATCCATTTTCAACGTCGTTTGTCATTCCATGTTCGTCGTTATGCATATTGCTTATGTTTCCATTTTCATGCATCGATTTTGGATGGTTTATCCTAGATCTGAGGATAGGCATCGATTTTGAAGCTTCTTGTTGCTAAGATTTGAGTCGACTTGCATGCATGCATATTTTGAAAGTACCCTATTATTGGTCTTGATGCCACGAATATATTTCTCTTCGCATCGAGTTGATTTGAAAACCGGAGAGTGCCAAATGTGGGTTGAGAAAGTGAAAACCCTAATTTTGCTACGATCGTCGTTTGGATCACTTTGTTGCTTTGCTTTGTGGGAAGTGACCCCAAAAGTTGTTCGTCTTGTTACGTGTACCTACCGGTGCGATCGGTGAAGTCATCGGATCCGTAGATATCTCTCGGTTGACGTTTTAAATGCATTGGGTTGGGTTATATATGCTTATTTTAAGTTATTTACTCGATATTTCAAAATAAAACATATGCGCGTAAAATGTTTTGTGAAATTATTCTCGTTCTCGATCCAAGATATGGTTCTATCATGGTTGTGCGGATCTCTATTGGTGGGTTGATCACCATCTTGAGTATTGATCATAAGGGGATAGACCCCGAACACGTGGTTATGGTTACGAAGGGGATAGACCCGGAAGCCCACGGAAATGGTAATGAGGTGGTTATGGTTACGATGGGATTTGACCCCAAGTCCATACCGAGTTAGCCATTTGGATACGTTCGGCGTGGGCCATTGGATATGTTCGGGCGAATGAATGTCATGTGATGGGTCAAGGATACGTTCGAGTCGTGGTTCATGGTTTTATGATGGGAGTAATGATAATAACGGATCGGTATCGAAAAATGAAAAATCTATTTTGCTTACTTAGAAGTGGATTTACGTTTTAAAACCTTCTAAGGTAAGTGCTCGAACACGGCCTCATGATTCTTTTGATTTATGATAAAACCCGGTGAGTGCGCTAGTACTACCCCAAACTCTTTTCAAAATCTTTTCACGGATGGAGGAGGGTGGACAGGCGGCCTGAGGGGTGGGCTGCGGGTTCTTCATGCTATGCTTCCAGCGATGTTGTGTTATATACGTGCTACGATAATTATGTATTCTTGTCCCTTATTTGCTTTCGATTGGGAACAAGATTTGTTATGTTATTCACGTGAGTCTCGACACGAGCATGCTATGTGGTTGACGGTCTAGTTGACGAGGATGTAATGCTATTTTGCCTTCTTGCATTACTTATAATAAACCGAGATCATGTTTTCGAAGTTATGATATCGATATTATTACATTGGTGGATTGTTTGTGCACCCCTCCCTTCGTGATATGTCCTAATTATAGAGGAGATCTTTGCCCGATTTCATGGTCACATCTTCTTATCATGTATGTTATATGTATTCCCCCTTCCCCGACTTAACCCCTCACCCCTAATCACACCCGGCATCCGTGCCTTCCTCGGGGTGGGCGTGACAGATTAGTATCATAGCGGTGTTCTTGGCCCGACATCTATCTTTGTTATCCGGTACCGACTTGGTATCGAGCGCAGTTTCGGCTTTGGGTATGTGTCTATATCGTTTGATATCAAAGCAGTTTGTTTGCTTTATATCATGTGCGTTCTTGAAATTGAGTGTTTAGAACTTGTTCTTCTAAACTGCTTATCGTCTGACTACCCTCACCTCACGTCGGTCCACCTCCTTTAAAAAGGGATGAGGTATGTGTTTATTCTTGATGCTTTATGTGGTTACGTGATGCTTGATGTGATCTTGGTTTCATGTGTTTTGGCCTGGTAAGAGTTTACGTGATGTAAACGTGATGTGGATGAATGGTGATGTGGATGTGGAAGTTATTGTTGATGAGACGGAAAGGCCGGTGCGGCTGTGATATGAAAATCGTTTATATGATATGATGTGATTAATGTAATCACGTATGGTTGATGTAAGTCTATGTGTTTACATAGCAATGTATTATTGATTGAAAATCTTGTTTATTTTGATAAACGAGTGCTTGTAAGTGAATCAGATTTGCTTACGTGATAATATCGATATTGATATTGATATGTGTTGAAATGAACATGTGTTTGAGACATGATTACCGGATATTTGGGACGGTAAAGGAAACGTGAATATTTGTTGTTGTTTTATGGTGAACTAACATGTAGGTTTATGGATATTGATGGCCCGGACAACGTTGGTTGAGATCTCGAGAATGGATGAGCATATCCGTAAATTCGGGAATGTACCGGAATATTCATGAGCCATTGGGAGTATTTACGGGAAGATTTGTTGGGTTATGGAGAAAGGTTCGAGGCGGTGGGAAAGTGTCGAATCTGAGGCCTACTATCGGATGACCGAAAGGCTACCGGCAGTTGGCAACCGTGGGCGAAAGCAAGGACATGTGTTGTTCGGGACGGGATCCTATCACGAGGCACCTTACCTTGGACTTTCTTGAAGTTATTTGCTCGAGTATGGAGACAAAGTGGACAGACCACCGAGGTATACCATCGAGGAGGATGTGGTTGCGAGACACCCTCGAGGACCGATCGAGATCGATGATAGGGATGATGTTCCCGAAGAGCCGTTGGGAGAACAACCATCAATCGAGCGATCGCGATGCATCGAGATACACCGGTCACTACACCTCCATCGACGATCCTTACCTTCGGAGGACCGGAGCGACTTTGAGGCGGGAACTTCGGGGCGAGAGATATTGTCCGTCCGGCGGTGGTAGCGAAGAAGCCCGAATCAATCTTCATGCCACCAAAGCGTGTCGGTGGCATCCGGGAAGGAGACTACGAGGAAGAAGGAGGACCCGGATGAGAACGAGGAGGATAGTGAGGATTCGGAGGACGGTGATCCGGATAGCCGATGACTACGATGAGATCGAGCACATTGAGGAAGCAGCGGCGCGAGCGAGGGACTCGAGTACGGCTTTCACGACACTCGAGCGATCGAGCACGGCTTGGATGGGATCATACCCACGAGGCTTGCTTCCATGCGGATCGCTTTTCAAGCGGCGGCCAATTCAAGCCTTGATTGGAAGGAAAGGAAGATGAGGAGAGGCGAATGGAACCGTGGGACGGCGGGGAATAGTGGATGAATATGGAGGGCGAGGATCTAGGTAGTCGGTGTGTGCGGTGGCGATCGCAGATCTGCTAGAAGCATGGACAGAGCGGCATCTTTTGGCGATGTGGGAGTCGATTCTTTTGCTCATATCTCGACCTTTTTAAGCGACATACCTTGATCTTTTATTTTGTGATCCTTCATGGACTTTGAATATTATCGATACTAACGCGTCTATGGCGGGATGTTTATGTTTGATGCTTATATGTGATAGGAGCTATGCCATGATGATATATGATCTATGTGATGTGTGATGATAATGTTATGTGAAAGGCATAACGATGATATCTTGACATGATTGCATGATTATATGTGATCGTGCGTGATATGTGGTATATGTGATGATATGTGCTATGGGTGATGATATATGTTATGCGATGAGACCGGTTATCTATGCGGCGTTTCTAATGTTTCAAACGTCGATGCAGAATGCCGAGAACAAGGAATCGGAGGAACAATAACGTGGAAGAAGCCGGGAACCACCTTTGGTTCAGTGGCATGCGATCGAGAGTTTTCGCAGCGAGAATCCCCTACGTTCGGCGGTCTCGGTGAACCGATCGACGCCGAGGCTGGATCGATCCACGAAGGATCTTGAATACATCGGTGCGAAGAAGCGGAAAAATTTGAAATCGCGATCTTTCACCAACCGATGGTGATTTCGGTGAGAATCCGTGAAAAGGACTCTAACACCGTGACGATGGGCAAGGTATCGTGGGAAGATTTCAGGAAGAACTCATGGAAAATGCGTGCTGGCGTTCTGAGCGGAGAAGGCAAATGAATTCGGAATCTTCGTCGAGGAAGAAGGACGGTCACCGAGCACGATCGCTCGTTCAATAAATGCATCACGTTATGCTACGTACCTTGTTGGTGCGAGGCTGCCAGGCGAGCGTGTTCGAGAGAGGACTCCGGCCGAGATCGAATTTCGCTCGTCGATCGAGGAGATCGGCGTATCGCGATCCTTGAACCGGGCATTAAACATTGAGTCAATGTTGCCCCGGAGAGAAAAATGCCACCGGACGGTCATCGGCGGAGGAAGAGGTAAGAGGAAATGGGATGATCGAGGAAAGGCAATCGGTGTTCGAGGAACAGAGCGGTCGATGATTCCAAGGAATCAAGGCATTGAGAGAGAAAGCAACCTTGGGGAAGGAATTTCCAACCCATGCGGCGGTGTGGAAAAACTTGGTGCGGAAATGCCGGAGGAATCATTTCGGTGAGTGCGGGCAAGGTAGCACCGAGTGCTATCGTTGTAAGAAGTCCGGACATTACGCTCGAGATTGTCCGTTAGGAGGGCGGTGATACGGCGCGATGAAGGCGACATCCAGCTCATGAGCGCGTAATCATGCTCCGCCGAGGACAAACAACGGGCGAGGAGGTCACCCCTAGCCCGACAAACCAAAGGCCACCGCAGCAAGCAAGGGTGTACGCCTTGAATCAACAGCAGGCAGCTCAAGCTCCCGGAAATCTTGCAAGTATAATCCATATGAGTGATATACCCGTTTTCGCTTTGTTTGATACAGGAGCCTTGTAGGGAAAACGTATGTTAACCCTCGCCCCGAGGATCTATCTTGGGTGTTTAATTCACCATACATTGATTATAAACCTAGCATGCGTCTATATAATTAAATCGCAACACGTAGGGGTTTTCACGTGTTTACCTTTGGATCTGAAGAGGTCGATGGAACGAGATGAATGGATCGAATGGATCGGACTCGTGCTTTGACCTTCTGGACTGTATCCCGGTTGCCCAATCTCCAACGTCGAGTGAGGACGATCTATGGAGAATACACCGGAAAATCACCCGAGCTCTCTTCTATAATACTCTCGAAAATTTTCTCTCAAGCTATATGAGATGGCGAAAATCTTGTTCTCAATATGTGAGCATTAACTAGACTTTATCTCATACCTTATATTTATAATGCACTACCTTAATCCCATATGGAAATTACCATAATCCTATATGGAAATTACCATAATCTATATGGAATATTACCATAATCTTAGGATTATTTCCATACTATCAGGATTATTTCCATACTCTCAGGATTATTACCATAATCTTATATGGAAAGGATCTATGCATATACCATAAATATAATAATATCCTTGTGGGATAAAGAGAATAAAATCTTGCCTTTGAGAGCTATAGGGGCCGATTTCCTCGATGCTACGGCCCGGATGGGCCGACCAGGATCAAATGCAAGGAATAAAGATGGGCCTCAAATAAATTAATTATCTTATGTTCAGCCCGAACATAAATTAATTTATAAACATTTATTCATGCCACTAGAGAATAAATCTTGACTTACCCTTTATTACCGAAGTTGAGTCGGGCTTGCACTTAGACATTCGAATCCCGTATTTAAGATATCGAACGTCCATTAATCATTTATAGCAATCATTGCTTAAAAGCGATTAATAACTTCATATCCTTAAGTAGTACCACTCAACCTTATTATTGTACTTGAGCTAACTCAACTGCGGGGTTTAGTACAATAAACCTTTGAGCTCCTTAAGGGGCGTCATCATCCTAAGCGGATACGGTGACTCGTCATGAGATAACTAGCGTGACATACAAGATCGCCACCACCCAAGATCACGGAGAATCTTGGGTTAGAACATATAACCCTCACTCATAACAAGTCAAAGTGATGGTCGGCAACTCATACTCACCTAATACCTTATCGAGGTTTAGATCATCGTAAGTCACCGAGATCTTGGTTCTTCACGACGGTCGAAAGAAGAACACATCTCATCGTGATCCTTCAATACGTCGAGACGCATCAAAGATAGACAAGCAACTAAGTCAAGTCACTTCTTATCTATCTGCGGCTAAACCAACAACTCGTCCTTAAGTCGTCTCGGTTTGTGAAACTTTTATATCTCATTAAGCTTGACCAATCATACGGACTTACGTGATCTTCTACACAATTGTATGATCTAACTTATATATGAGATAAGGGGACACGATATATGCAATCAAGTATTCAAATCGGATAGGAGATTGTAATAGTGGTAACGAAACATTGTATACAAGCTCAACCAAAGCGCTTTCAAGATACAAATCCAACAATCTCCCACTTATACTAAAGCAAACTTTTGTATACAATGTGTCTTTCTACTAGCTATTACAAACAACCATCACTTTGCTTCTCCCACTTATACAAAAGTTTCCTTTCTAAGTGGGTGCCATCAAGCGCAATCCAAGTCCTCTAACGTGTCCATCGTAGACTTTTTGCGGCGAGCTCTTCGTGAATGGATCCGCTAGATTTTCCGTTGTATCAATCTTTTCTATCGAGACGTCACCTCGTCTAACGATTTCTCGTATGACATGGTACTTTCTCTCTATGTGTTTGGTCGCCTTGTGGGTCCGTGGTTCCTTCGAGTTTGCACATCGCACCGAGTTATCACAATAAACTATGATACTCTTGGGCAAACCGGTACCACATCTAGATCCATGAGGTAGTTCTTGAACCATCTGACCTCCTTAGAAGCCTCCGGCGGCTACATATTCGGCTTCCATGGTAGAGTCCGCAATGCATCGTTGCTTTGCACTCCGCCAGATCGGCTCCACCTCCCAAGGTAAACACATAGCCCGAGGTTGACTTTTTCTCATCACGGTCGACTTGGAAATCCAGTGCTCAGATAACCCAAAGGCATTAGACTATCCGCATGGTAACCTAGCCTATAATCTCGAGTCCTTTTCGGTGCTTGAGTATATGCTTTCTTGCAATTCAATGAGCTTGTCGAGGTTAGGCGATATCTAGCTACTATGCCTACCGCATAGCGGATATCGGGCCTCGTGCATAGCATTGCGTACATGAGACTTCCCACGGCGGAAGCGTAAGGAACTTGTCTCATTTCCTCTATCTCCTGCGGTCATAGGTGATTGCGCTTTAGATAAAGGAACGCCATGTCCGAAAGGTAGCAATCCTTTCTTGGCGGTGCATACTAAAAGCAGTAATCACGATATCAATGTAAGGCGCACGAGATAAGCTCAACATTTTCTTCTTGCGATCTCGGTAAACCTTGATCCCAAGAATGTACGTTGCATCTCCTAAGTCTTTCATTTGAAAGCGATCGATAGCCAACTCTTTACGTCGATAGCGACTTCACGTTGTTGCCAACTAGAAGGATGTCATCTACATAAAGTGCAAGAAATACCACATCACCGTTGACATCTAACCGATACACACAACTCTCGCTAGGCAGCTGGGTAAATCCATAGGACTTTACTACCTCGTCAAAGCGTAAGTTCCATGATCGGAGGTTCGCTTAAGTCCATAAATGGACTTCTTAAGCTTCCATACTAGATGCTCTTCACCCTTTACCACATAACCTTGAGGTTCTTGCATATAGATGTCTCTACCTTCCTCAAGGTAACCGTTAGAAAAGCGGTTTTAACATCCATTTGCCAAACCTCTAGGTTGAGTGGGTGCTATGGCGGAAGAATTACGATGGACTTGAGCATTGCTACTGGCGAAAAGGTCTCATCGAAATCGATGCCCTCAATCTGAGTGTACCCTTTCGCCACAAGCACGGCTTTAAAAGCGAAACCTCTCCATCGAATCTCTTCCTCTTGTATATCCACTTACTACCTATGGCTTCCTTGCCATCCGGTAGAGGTGTCTTTTCATATACATCCATAGCCGTTATGGACTCCATTTCTAAGTCCATGGCGGTGTGCCACGATCTTGCATCAATATCTTGTATTGCCTCTCTTGTATGTCCATGGGTCGATTATTGCATGTTCGTCTGTGGGACTAAATCCAAGATTCACCCACGAACATAAATCGCTCGGGTTGACGAACAACCCTCCCTCTACGACGAGGTTCTACAGCACAATAGCAGCGGTGGGTGCAGATACTTGTGGTTCTCTAACTTGCACAACTTGCGTGTAGGTACCACTTGTCTTGTCGGTATCTCCGTGAACTCGACCTACTTCAATTTCTTGAAGTATCGGTGTCGATCCTTCCCACTAGACTCGACATCTCGCACCTTTCGCCTGTCGGTGGTGGAATCGATCATCTTCTAGTTCTTGAAGAATGATTTCAACTTTGGACTTATGATTTTCATATAATCCTCTTCTAAGAATCGGGCATTAGTGCTAATAATGACCTTCCGATCCTTAGGACTATAGAATAAACCACCTTCGTTCCTCTAGGATAGTGATAAACAGACCTTGCGTCGGATCTAGCCTCCAACTTGTCGACTTTCTTGTTCAAAGACGCGTCTCGGATCGCCCCATATCTTTATGTGGCTTAAGCGGGCTTCGCCCAAACCACAACTCGAAGGGTCTTTTATTCGACTTGGGCGGTACTAGATTTAGCAAGTATGCGCGTCTCTAAGGCATATCCCGAGCGAAATAAGCAATGTAGCATAACTCATCATAGATCTAACCATTTCCAAAAGAGTCCTATTTCTTCGCTCGACACACCATTTCTTTGTGGTGTGCCCGGTGAAATCTTGTTGGGATGTAATCCCACACTTCACTAGATAGTCCATAAACTCGTTCTTGAGGTATTCGCCACCGCGATCGAACGCAGATGACTTGATACTTTACCTAGCTTCGTCTCCACTTCCGCCTTAAACTCTTTGAATTTCTCAAAGCATTCGAGACTTCGGTGAAGCGGTATATGTATCCGTACCTCGAGTGTCGTCGATGAAAGTGACAAAATACTGTACCCTCCACGAGCTTGTGTGGACATCGGTCCACATAGGTCGAATGGACTAACTCCAACATTTCTTTGGCTCTATAACCCTTCGCTTTGAAGGGTGCAGTCGACATCTTCCTTCTCTACAGGATTCGCAGGTGGGGCGAGTAACCGTGAGATTCCCCAACGCTCCATTCTTAGCCGTCTTTGGATCCTATTTAGATTGATGTGACCTAATCTAAGATGCCGAGAGAAAAGTAGAGTCATCTTCTAAGAAAACTTTCTCTTTTAGGGTTTGATGAAGATGCTACATAGTTATAGGTATTATGTTTTGCGAAATAGTATAAAGCGAATTATATAAGGTGCCAACACGATAACCGTCATTTCTTATGATAGAAACACCACTATCAAAAATAACGAGAATATCCATGAGTAAATAATTTGAAACAGAAACAAGGTTCCGCCTTGAAAATCCGGCACATATAAAGCGTCTTTCAAAACTAAAGCTGTTGTCCCAAAACATAAAAAACATCTCCAACTCGCAATGACTTGACTTTCGCGCGTTGCCCATGGAATCGTTATCTCGCCATCAAACAGCTCCCTTGTCGCGCAGGAACCCCCGCAGGTGTAACAAACATGATCGATTCGCCGTATCTACTACCCAAGAATGGGTAGAACAAGTCGCTAAACATGTTTCCGTCACTAAAGCAAATGGCGTACCTTGAGCCTCGAGCATAGGGCACTTGGCCTTCAATGCCCGTCTTACCGCACTTGAAGCACTTGCCTTCTCCTTGGCTTCTTCCAAGCCTCGGTGGCAACCATGTTCTTGCTCCCATTACTCCCACTATTTCCTCGCCTCTACCACCTTTGGTACCCTTTTTCTATTTCCATTCTGCGATGAAAATTTTGGGCCCTTAGATGTGCTAGCAAGAGCATGTGCTCCTTTTCCCATAACTCCTTCATGAGAACGAGATCATTAAGCAACCGACTAAGTGTAAACTCGGTCTTGCTCATGATCGCATTCACGCGAAAGTTCTCAAAGACTTGGGCGGTGTATTGAGGATGATATCGACCTTGGCCGCCGTCAATACCTCCTCCCAAGTGATCAAGACTATCCATGAGATGAGTCGTGTGGGAGACATGTTCATGGACCGAACTTCCTTCTTCCATCTTACACGCCAAGATTTCTCTCATTGTGTGGAAGCGGATCGTCGATCCATCGCCCAAACTTACTCTCGAGACTTGACCAAATATCGTCGCGTCTACCATCGATCGATCTTTCGCATGCAAGCCTTTGGACATCGTAGTCATCATATAGCATTTAGTCATATTGTTTGACTTATTCCAAAGTCCTTGACTCTCATTGCTCATTAGTCGACGCGTCGATAAGGGCATCGGGTTTAGGAGTAGTGAGAACAAACATGTGTTCTTCAAATGATAAGAACATATTCCATGTTTCGCTTCCACTCGATAAAATTTGGACGGATAACGGATTTTGTGCGAGCATATTGATAATCGGCGAAGAGACATATCTGAAGCGATAATGTAAAACACATAAGCATACGATCGCCAAATAATTCGTAACAATAATATTGTAACCTTTTGATAAAACAATATTAATTGAAACCTCCAATCGCCAAGGAATCCCACATGCAAGCCACGCGTGTGGGCGTTTACATGAACCCTCGACTGGACTAAAATATACCTTTTAGTCGTTTAATTTCAATCCATGTCAACTTATCCTTATGACAAATGAAATTAATGATTGGACCTTACTAGACCACATCACTATCGCAGAAGGGACTTGGCGGGAAGTTGTACTTGAGGTGATGTCTAAGCAATGACCACAATTTTAATAAATAGAAGATGAATTCTTAGAATTGGTATACTCACTCGGACCATACCGCTTCCAATTCAAATTCTTTTGTTATCTCATTTTATATCTATCTCTAGAGAACTTATGAAAATCGCACATGCAAGCCACGCGTGTGGACGTTTACACATGAAACTCCCACTTCTCAATAGATTTAAAAAGTTTTATTTAGAAATCTCATCTAACAAACTTATGATAAACAGTGCAAGCAAGCCACGCGTGTGGACGTTTACTCACAGTGCGTCTCACTTTGTTTAGAGATCAAAAAGTGGAGGTCTTGACATTTTAATTTGAAAAATTAATTTGTCGGGTTGCTTGCTTAGTCTTTTTATTCAAAAGGTTTGTCCATGCAGATCACGTAATCCTAGCATGCTTTTCTATAAAACTCGACATGTAAAACATGCTCGCAGAAATTCTAAAATATGCTTGATAAACGCGATAAACCTAGCATGCTTACTATGCGCATCCAATTACGTAAAACACTTAAAGGTTTGTCAATGTAATATAAACATACATAGCATGCTCTTGCACAATTTAAACATCCACGACATGCATATGAGCGATAAAAATAAAATAAAGCGTTCATCGCGGCCCATTCGTGAAACCCGCACATTTAAATCTAATCTATTACATAGATTTACAAAGTACGAAATTAAACTTCAAAACGGGCCTCGCGTGCGGGCACGGACGGATTCAACAAATGGGCCTCGCGTGCACGGGCACGGACCGGAAAATCTGGAAGCGGGTGCAGGCGGGTCATTGTCTGTCTTGGGCGCGTGCTGAGGCGAGGCCCAACCGTGCGCCCAACCCGCTTTGTCACCAGCGTGCTTGCGTGTCCTCGCGGGCTACCTCGCGGTCGCTAAAGCGACCGCGACCGACGAGCAGACACGCGCTGCCACCGCCCGGCGTAACGTCCGCCGAGGCGTCGTCGCCCGGCTGAAACTCACGATCATGAAGTCGCTCGCGGCGCCGGGTTTCGCGCGGCGCGCGCGCGCCCGCGCCGCTAGCTTTCGCGACGGCGCGCAGCCTCGCGGGTAATCCTCGCGACCGCGATCTCGCTCGCTAGGCGCCAGGGATCTCGCGCGAGAACGCGCGCCCCGTCGCCCGCAGCCCTCGCGATCGCCCTTGCGACCGCGAGGCTCGCTTCATGAAAACACCGGATAACCGTAGAGACCTATTTTTCCGTCGTCTCATTCTTCGTTCTTTCGTCTTCGTTCTTCTTTACGAGATAAGATTTACATAATAAAATCTAATCTAACCACGGATTTTCTCGTGGTGTAAAACAAAACCAACAAAACAATAAGCGAGCCACGATGAGCAGCGGATCCACAATTATTAAACGCACGTAATAATCAAAGCGTGAATTAATCCAGCGAGCCAAGATTACGATCCCGTGCTCGATACCAGTGTAGGGAAAGCGTATGTTAACCCTCGCCCGAGGATCTATCTTGGGTGTTTAATTCACCATACATTGATTATAAACCTAGCATGCGTCTATATAATTAAATCGCAACACGTAGGGGTTTTCACGTGTTTACCTTTGGATACGAAGAGGTCGATGGAGCGAGATGAATGGATCGAATGGATCGGACTCGTGCTTTGACCTTACGGATCTGTATCCGGTTGCCCAATCTCCAGCGTCGGTGAGGACGATCTATGGAGAATACAGGAAAATCACCCGAGCTCTCTTCTATAATACTCGAAAATTTTCTCTCTCAAGCTATATGAGATGGCGAAAATCTTGTTCTCAATATGTGAGCATTAACCTAGACTTTATCTCATACCTTATATTTATAATGCACTACCTTAATCCCATATGGAAATTACCATAATCCTATATGGAAATTACCATAATCTATATGGAATATTACCATAATCTTAGGATTATTTCCATACTATCAGGATTATTTCCATACTCTCAGGATTATTACCATAATCTTATATGGAAAGGATCTATGCATATACCATAAATATAATAATATCCTTGTGGGATAAAGAGAATAAAATCTTGCCTTTGAGAGCTATAGGGCTCGATTTCCTCGATGCTACGGAACTGGATGGGCCGGCCAGGATCAAATGCAAGGAATAAAGATGGGCCTCAAATAAATTAATTATCTTATGTTCAGCCCAGAACATAAATTAATTTATAAACATTTATTCATGCCACTAGAGAATAAATGCTGACTTACCCCTTTATTACCGAAGTTGAGTCGGGCTTGCACTTAGACATTCTGAATCCCGTATTTAAGATATCGAGCGTCCATTAATCATTTATAGCAATCATTGCTTAAAGCGATTAATAACTTCATATCCTTAAGTAGTACCACTCAACCTTATTATTGTACTTGAGCTAACTCAACTGCGGGGTTTAGTACAATAAACCTTTGAGCTCCTTAAGGGGCGTCATCATCCTAAGCGGATACGGTGACTCGTCATGAGATAACTAGCGTGACATACAAGATCGCCACCACCCAAGATGCGGAGAATCTTGGGTTAGAACATATAACCCTCACTCATAACAAGTCAGTGATGGTCGGCAACTCATACTCACCTAATACCTTATCGAGGTTTAGATCATCGTAAGTCACCGAGATCTTGGTTCTTCACGACGGTCGAAAAGAAGAACACATCTCACCGTGATCCTTGATACGTCGAGGCGTGCCGGCATAGACAAGCAACTAAGTCAAGTCACTTCTTATCTATCTGCACTAAACCAACAACTCGTCCTTAAGTCGTCTCGGTTGTGAAACTTTTATATCTCATTAAGCTTGACCAATCATACGGACTTACGTGATCTTCTACACACCGTATGATCTAACTTATATATGAGATAAGGGACGAGATATATGCAATCAAGTATTCAAATCGGATAGGAGATTGTAATAGTGGTAACAGAAACATTGTATACAAGCTCAACCAAGCGCTTTCAAGATACAAATCCAACAAGCCTCACATTCTTTCGTTTCGAGAATTGCGTGTGAGAGGTTGGGTTTGGTACCAAGAATCACAGTACCACGAAATTAGCATCCCGTCGAGAAGTGCTAAAGGCAAAAGAGATTTGCCGTAACCAGGAAGTAGAAATACGTGAGCGAAGGTCTTTGTCGATTTGCATGTCATCGGAATGGAAGATTTCGATGTCATCTTTAGCATGGATTGGTTGGAAAAGCACATGGCAACTATCGTTGTCTCGAGAGAAGTTGCTTTTCGGACAGCGAAGGAGTGGAAGTTTGTTTCCACGGCATAAGGATGGGTGTTTGCGTGCGATGATCTCGACCTTGAAGGCGGTGAGGATGATCGGGAAGGAAGTCGTCAAACTTTCTTGGTAAGTTTGACGAGGCACGATGAAGAGCGCAACGATTCTGAGAGGAGCCGATGGTGTGTGAATATCCGGACGTGTTTCCCGAGGACTTGCCAAAGGTTTATCTTTGATAGACAAGTGGAATTCACTATTGATTTGGAACCGTGAGCGGCGCCCGAGATCAAAGGCACCATATAGAATGGCACCTAAAGAATTGCAAGGCGAAAGCGCGATTCTGAGCTGTTGGATCGGGTTTTATCCGACCTAGCGTGTCGCCGCGGGGAGCGCCTTGATTACATTCGTCAAGAAGAAGGATGGGTCGATGAGAAGCCATCGTGAGTCTTTGACGAGGAGATGAATTCTGGAAAAGATGCGTTTGAAAGCAAGGCTAGAAGATAGCAAGGGTTTCCGCAGGCGAAGGACAACGCGCTACTATTCCGAGGAAGGTTATGTGTGCCACTCAATAGGGAATTGAGAGATAAAATCATGAGTGAAGCTCATGAGGCACCGTATACTGACTCATCCAGAAGCACCAAATGTACGAGACCTTAAGAGGAACTTTTGGTGGGAAGGGATGAAAAAGGATGTAGCAGCGTTTGTGGAGCGTTGTTTGGCTTGTCGACAGTGAAAGTCAGACACCAACGTCCGTCGATTATTCTGTTGTTACCAATCCCGAATGGAAATGGGATCATATCGGTATGGATTTTGTGGTGAGTTTTCCAAGGTCGTGAGAGGAAACACCGCTATATGGGTTGTCGTCGATGAGGCGAGCGAAGTCACTCATTTCTTACCGATCCGGATGACGTACGGGTTGGATAAGCTTGCTCAGCTTTACGTCAGAGAAATCGTACGGTTACATGGTGTACCGGTATCGATTACGTCAGATCGTGACCCGAGGTTCACGTCGAGGTTTTGGAGGAGTCTGCAGGAAGCCATGGGGACCAAGCTGAATCTTAGTACGGCATTCCATCCTCAAGCGGACGGTCGATCGGAAAGGGCGATTCGTGTTTTGGAAGACATCTTTGCGGCGATCGTGGCCGACGAGAGGAGGAAATTGGGAAGAGATACTACCTTTGGTAGAGTTTGCCTATAACAACGATTATCGAGCCACCATAGGAATGGCTCCCATGAGCGTTATGCGGAAGGAAGTGTCGATCGCCACTTTATTGGGACGAAGTGGGCGAGAGGAAGATGTTAGGACCGAGATGGTTCAGCAGACGGTCGAGGTTATCGATCGGATCAATCAAGGAAGCTCAGACGTGCGAAGTCCTATGCGGACAAGCGTCGTCTGGATCTTGATTCGTGATCGGAGATCGCGTTTTCTTAAGGTTTCCCCAACGAAAGAGTCGTTCGTTTTGGAAGCGAGGTAAATTCGACAGAGGTTCGTTGGACCTTTCGAGGTTCTTGAGAGGATAGGCCCCGTTGCCTATAGGTTAGCTTTGCCACCTAGCATCGGAGATGTTCATGACGTGTTTCACGTTTCTCAGCTGAGAAAGTACGTGTTCGACCCAAAACACGTGATCAAGCATGACCAAGTGGTTCTTGCTCAGGATCTGAGTTACGAGGAGAGACCAGTGGCTATCTTGGAATGAGAAGTCAAGGAATTGAGGAACAAGCAGATTCCGTTGGTAAAGGTGTTGTGGAATCACCACGGAGAGGAAGAAGCTACGTGGGAGTTGGAAGACAAGTTCGGGCTCAAGACTCGAGTTGTTTCCTCACGTGTTTGAAATTCGGGGCGAAATTTTTCTAAGGAGGAGGATGTAATACCCGTCTTTTTAAGCTTACATTTTGCATGGCACGTTTTCGAGAAAAGGTCGAAAGGTTGACTTTTGTTTGGTGATCGACCAAATCACGAAACCTCGAGGCGTTGTGAAGAGTGTCTTATGGCTAATTCATAGACACTAAGTATCAGAGTTTTCGACCACCCATGAAGGTTTGGCACTCCGGAAGTTATCGAAAACCGGACTTTTCATTGGTCTTTAAAAGCATATCTTGTTTATAGTCATTGTGTCCGGTATTTTATTTCGTGTCCATGGGTACCAAGTTTGCTAAATTTGGAGTCCGTTTGCAAAGTTGCGTCGCTTTTGCGTTTGAAAAGGGTCGCTTGCATGCATTGACTGTGACCCACAATTTTCCTATAAATAGGAGGCTAGGGCCTTCATTTTCAACGCTCATTTCCTTCGTCTCTCCGTGTTTACGGAAGAGTCGAGCAGCTCAGTGCACGCTGAGGGCTGGAGGAGTGGGGATCGGCAGGGAGGCTCGGTATGGGGCGCATCATTGCCGAGCCACCACCACCGATCAACCACCCGGGCAGCCCGTTTTCTATTTTGTCCTTTTCTTGTTTTGATTCCGCCTTTTAGTAGATCGTATAGCATAGAACTCGGGAATCTAAAGGGACGGCGGAAAACGGGAGGCCTACCGATTTAGCCATTACCGCCGCCGCCCATTGCCGCCGATTTGGTGGTCATTGGTCGCCGATTTGGTGGCCGACAGCCCACCTTTGGCTACGGTCCTTTAGGTTTTGAGTTCCGGCTATGCATTCTACTAAAATACCGATTCGTTTTACATTTTCGCGTTTACGCATGTCGGGATGTTTTCCGTTGCTTGAGTTTTCTAAAGGAAGTACATGCCGGGTTATCCATTTTCAACGTCGTTTGTCATTCCATGTTCGTCGTTATGCATATTGCTTATGTTTCCATTTTCATGCATCGATTTTGGATGGTTTATCCTAGATCCGAGGATAGCATCGATTTTTGAAGCTTCTTCACGCTAAGATTTGAGTCAACTTGCATGCATGCATATTTTGAAAGTACCCTATTATTGGTCTTGATGCCTCGAATATATTTCCTTCGCATCGAGTTGATTTGAAAACCGGAGAGTGCCAAATGTGGGTTGTAAAGTCGAAAACCCTAATTTTGCTACGATCGTCGTTTGGATCACGTTGTTGCTTTGCTTTGTGGGAAGTGACCCCAAAAGTTGTTCCGTCTTGTTACGTGTACCTATCGGTGCGATCGGTGAAGTCATCGGATCCTTAGATATCACTCGGTTGACGTTTTAAATACATTCGGGTTGGGTTATATATGCTTATTTTGAGTTATTTACTACGATATTTCAAAATAAAACATATGCGCCGTGAAATGTTTTGTGAAATTATTATCGCTTCTACGATCCAAGATATGGTTCTATCATGGTTGTGCACGGATCTCTATTCGGTGGGTTGATCACCATCTCGAGTATTGATCATAAGGGGATAGACCCGAACACGTGGTTATGGTTACGCCGGATAGACCCGGAAGCCCACACGGAAATGGTAATGAGGTGGTTATGGTTCGATGGGGATTTGACCCTCAAGTCCACACCGAGTTAGCCATTGGATACGCCCGGGCGTGGGCATTGGATATGTTCCGGCCGAATGAATGTCATGTGATGGGTGGCAGGATACGTTCCGAGCCATGGTTCATGGTTCTATGATGGGAGTAATGATAATAACGGATCGGTATCGAAAATGAAAATCTATTTTGCTTACTTAGAAGTGGATTTACGTTTTAAAACCTTCTAAGGTAAGTGCTCGAACACGACCTCATGATTCTTTTGATTTATGATAAAACCCGGTGAGTGCGCTAGTACTCACCCCAAACTCTTTCAAAATCTTTTCACGTAGATGGAGGAGGGCGGACGGGCGACGCCGAGGGGTGGAGCTGCGGGTTCTTCATGCTATGCTTCGCGATGTTGTGTTATATCGTGCTCGATAATTATGTATTCTTGTCCCTTATTTGCTTTCCGATTGGGAACAAGATTTGTTATGTTATTCTACCGTGAGTCTCGATACGAGCATGCTATGTGGTTGACGGTCTAGTTGACGGGATGTAATGCTATTTTGCCTTCTTGCATTACTTATAATAAACCGAGATCATGTTTTTCAAGTTATGATATCGATATTATTCTTGGTGGATTGTTTGTGCACCCTCCCTTCGTGATATGTCCTAATTATAGAGGAGATTTGCCCGATTTCATGGTCACATCTTCTTATCATGTATGTTATATGTATTCCCCTTCTTCCCCGCTTAACCCCACCCCTAATCACACCCGGCATCCGTGCCTTCCTGAATTGGGCGTGACAACATCTATGAAGAAATGTAGATGTTTCAAACTCAAACGAGAATCACGATGAATCAAAATAGTTGATATATATATAAGATAGTTCCAAGGTTTTAACAAAGTAGCAGACTTTACAAAGCTTTAACATAGTAACAAAAGATAATATAGTCTCAAGAGTTTGACAATGAAATACGTGTGAGACATGCATATGAAGATGCATTCTCAGGTGAACCAAAAATACTTCATACGCTCGACAAAAGTTCCGCTCAACTCCCGCCTGTTCCATCACTCGCTCAACCCGCACATTTAAAAACAAATATGCGGTCGAGTAAAAAGATGCACTCAAATGAACACATTGCCGAAAACATTTTACTTTACGAATATCAGATCGCCCTCGTCACGAGAAGACACAAGGGTTTTATTTGAAAAGGCCTTGTTCTTACAAAATACATTTTCTCATTTCTCAAAATCATCGCCGCGGGCATTTTCATATCACAACAACCACAACGATATTCCAAGTCGGCTATGGATAAACGCAGCAGGAGGAGGCCTCCCCACACCGACGCAACTAACCGCCCAGCGGTTAAGAGCATGACCGCCCAGGGTTCGAGGCCCAACACGTGTACACAACCCTAGCCGGGAATTTCTACTTACACCTCCAAACCTAGATCCGACCAGAACTTCCTGTTGCCCTGTGCAACCCGAATGGACATATATAAAACATAAAACATTTTCTGGCAGACAATATCGTATCTCAAAAATTTTCAATAAAACAGACAAGAATAACAAGAAACATTTTCAAAAAGCTCATAAAAGGTTTTGGTAAGAAAGCCCACCTCGAGGACTTAAGGTTCTTAAGTCACTAATATCTATTCTCTGATTCCATTCTCCTTCGAGTTAACCCTTTTCAATCGTAAGAAATGGGAATTTTAGCATATCATTATGCTTTGCAATAATCATCTATCCGAACCAACGAACGTACTAACATTAATTCTATTACCAACGTTGTTCTTGTACTATCGTATCAATATACTCAGACGCTCATACCTTACTCAACTTATGTTCATCGTTATTTCATGTATTTCTTATATAAGCGTCATCTTACACGATATGCTTCTTTTTCTATCGACTTCCAACTATACCCATATAATTTCGATTTTCACATAACAACCATTCATGCTTACTAACTCACATATATGGACCAATTTCCACATATTACTAACATAGAACCCATGTATCACATAACATAGAAAAATTTCACATTTTTACCCTTTTTGATATGATTTTCGAAAATTCCCAATATTCATCCCAACTTTCCAAAAATTCCAATTAATTCACATAGCATATTATTATTATCATAAATCAATAGTATGATATAATATTCATCAATGTTTCATGTTCTATTACTTTCGAAATTATTATGACATAATATTCCATATTTTTTCATAAATTATGATTTAAATCACATATACTTGAATATTACCAAATATCATTTTTTCATGCTCAAAACAACAATTAAAATTCATGTCCATCAACATATGATCTATATAATTTTCGGTCATGTCATAAAATGGTATAACATGCTTAACTTTGTACTAACATCACAATACATGCTTCTAAACATCATATAAGCATATTTAATTAATAACTTGAACATATAGCAAAATTTACACATATGTCACATAATTTTTGAAAGCATGTATCATAACATATCACATATGAATTTCTAGTATTTTTGGCATGTATAATAAAGCTTGTATAAATTCTAACCTTCTAGTCGGTTTTTGTCGACGTCGGCGACGTTTTTCTACCTACGATCGAAGAGAGCTTTGGAGAACACTTTCTATCTATTTCTCTCAATTTTTCTTACTATTTTCGTGCATAATGATATGTGGGAGGTGGTTTCTATTTATAGAGTTTATGAGATGATTTTAATCATTACTTTATAAAATATCTTAATATAAAGTCAAAATTTGCAACCCTTTTTATCATCTTAATTTTGAACCATGCAAGTTGTAAATGAGACAAAATCTTATCTTATCTTATACATTAATTATTTATCATACCTTATCTTTATAATTATTACCTTTCATTATCAAATTGATATCATATCTTAGTATAAAACAAACTACAACTCATACCTTATATTTTAGGATTTTCGACCACCTCCATTGCTCATGGGACCATTATTTTATTTTATCCTATAGTTTATTATGTTATTTTATTTATTTAATTAGTGTGTCTTATATCTATCATAGAATAAATAAATTATAACTTTATATAATGCTTCATGAAATTTTCGGTCACTATTGTATGCTTAGGATAAATTTTTATTTTTTTTCTATATCATATACTATATTAATATTATAAGATAAAGTATTATTTGAAAAGTCAAAATTTTCAACTATAGGTTATAAATGAATTCACATTTGTTCACATTCATTTTCAAACTTTTCGGCTATATACAAACAAAAGTATAGGTTACTTGTTTAATTTGAATACTACCTCTACTTTACACCTAATAATATGATAAGATCATAATCTTATCTATACATTAATTATAGTATGATATTTATATCCATTTCAAACCTAAATATTCAAAAATTTTGGCACTTTATATAATAATATGCCAAATATTTTATTTTTCTTCAATTAATAACTATATGATATAATAATAATCTTAGATAATTAAATAAATCATAGGAAAATTAATTAAGGTCATTTCTATGTATTATAGTAAAGTTATCGGTAAATAATTGAAATTACTTAATAAATTATCAAACTATGATTCTTTTCATAAAAATATTATTTTATGAGTAATCATATCAATATAATGATATTATATCATAAAATAAATTTTTGGGATTTTTCTAAGCAATTTCCCAATTTATTCGAAAACTAGGGTTTTCTAGGATTTAATTTTCATAAAATTCCATTCTTATCCTATTTTATTAATTTCGAAATTTCTAAAATTCCTATGAGATAAGATTGATCTAGAATCATGATATTTATCAATTATATAATTGAATAAATTATTTAATACATTTATCACATAATATTGTGATTTTCGAGAATTACACATAAAATAATATATTAATTTCGAAAATCATGCACATAAATATCCAAAATATTATTTCCTATGATACTCTACACATTTCTACACATTTCTAAGAGATAAACATTATCTCTTAATTAATTATGATCTTATCTTATCTTTTTATAAAAATATCATAGCAATCTTATCTTAAAAATGTCATTTTCCATCCTTATCACATCCACCTCATGCTTGGGTGTACAAGATAATTATCTTATCATATATTATAAGATAAACATGACAACTCATCACATAAAATCAAGTGATCACATATTACATCACAAATTAATCACTTAATTCACCATATTTTCGAAAATAATAATTCGATAAGGAAAAATATTTCTTTTTCTTCTTTAGTGTAAATAATATCCCAAATATACTTAAAACATATTTAAAATTTATTTCGTTCAAATTTTCAAGAGAAATTTTGATTTATTCAAAATCGACAATTACCGACGTTCACTTTCATACTCGTTTCTATCGTACCGTTCTTTCTTTATTTTCGAAATTTTTAAGTCCAGAAATTCGGGGTATTACACTTATCTAACCCGTATGTCATCCGAATCGGTAAGAAATGAACTGATTTCGTCAGTTTGTCGATGATAACCCATATAGCAGTGTTTCCTCGTGCTGACCTTGGAAAACTCACCACAAAATCCATACCGATATGCTCTCATTACCACTCTGGGATTGGTAGCGGTTGCAACATACCTGACGGACGTTGGTGCACAACTTTCACTTGTCGACAAGCCAAACAACGCTCCACAAACGCGGTTACATCCTTTTTTCATCCCTTCCCACCAAAAGTTCCTCTTAAGGTCTCGTACATTTTGGTGCTTCTGGACGAGTTGTATATGGTGCCTCATGAGCTTCACTTATGATCTTATCTCTCAATTCCCTATTGAGTGGCACACATAACCTTCCTCGGAATAGCGCGTTGTCTTTCGGTTCCGTGAACCCCTTGCTATGTTCTAGCCTCGCTTTCAAACGTATCTTTTCCAGAATTGCCTCCTGCTGCGCTCACGATCGCTTCTCTCAGTCCGATTCACTTTGGCGGTGCGGCGAAACCTTGTCAATCGATTTCATGGATGAATTACTTCTAGGCTGAGCTTCTCAAAATCTCGAATAAGCTCCTTCTCTTGCGTAAGAAGATATCCTAACTTCGCTCTCGACTTGTGACTAAGGGCATCTGCTACGACATTGGCTTTCCCCGGGTGATAGCTGATAGAGCAATCATAATCCTTCACCAACTCTAGCCATCTCTTTTACCTCATGTTTAGCTCCATGCTCAAAGAAGTACTTATGCTCTTGTGATCCGTGAAGATCTCACACTTAACTCCATAGAGATAGTGTCTCCAAATCTTCAATGCATGAAGATTGTCGCTAACCTGTGTCGTGAGTTGGGTAGCTCAACTCGTGCGGCTTCAAGCGACGAGACGCGTAAGCTATAACCTTCCATTAAGCATAAGAACGCAACCCAAACCAAGCTTGGATGCATCGGTGTAGACCACAAACCCATCGTTTCCTTCCGACACGGCTAACATTGGAGCGGTTGTTAGCTTTTTCTTCAACTCTTGAAACTTGCTTCACAAGCTTCTGACCATGAAAACTTGATTCCTTTCACGAGTACATTGCGCCATCGGCCTCGCCAACTTCGAAAACCCTTCGATGAAACGTCTATAATATCCTACCAAGCCTAGAAAACTTTGAACCTCATTGGCATTAGTCGGAACCTTCCAGTTACTTATGGCTTCAACCTTCACTAGGTCGACTTTGATTCCTTCTGCAGACACGATATGTCCAAGGAACATCACTTCTCTGAGCCAAAACTCGCACTTATTATACTTGGCATACAACCTCTCTGCTCGTAACGTTTCCAAACAAGACGGAGGTGTTCTCTATGCAACTCGCATTCTTAGAATAGATGAGAATATCATCGATAAAACCCGGACGAAACTATCCGACATCGATGGAAAACTCGATTCATCAGATCCATGAAGATTGCTGGCGCATTGGTCTAACCAAACGGCATCACGATGAACTTGTAGTGCCCATACCTTATTCTGAATGCGGTCTTCGCAACGTCATCCTTCCTGATCTTCAGCTGATGGTAGCCTGACCTCAAATCGATCTTAGAGAAGACACTTGCTCCTTTGAGCTGGTCAAATAGATCGTCGATCCTTGGAAGAGGATATATGTTCTTGATCGTTAGCTTATTCAGCTCTCTGTAGTCAATGCACATCCGCAATGACCCATCTTTTTTCTTGACGAACAGAACTGGCGTTCCCCACGGCGAGACGCTAGGTTGGATATAACCTAGATCCAACAGCTCTTGCAACTGCGCTTTCAGTTCTTGCAATTCTTTTGGTGCCATTCTGTATGGTGCCTTTGATACTGGTGCTGCTCCTGGTTCCAGATCAATAGTGAATTCCACTTGTCTATCAGGCGGCAAGCCTGGCAAGTCCTCGGGAAATACATCCGGATATTCACACACCACTGGCTCCTCTTGTAACTGTTTGCGCTCTTCAGCGTGCCCTGTCAAACTTACCAAGAAAGTTTGACAGCTTCCTTTCCTGATCATTCTCACTGCCTTCAATGCGGAGATCATTGGCACGCAAACACCCATCCTTATGCCGTTGAAGCAAACTTCCACTCCTTTGGCTGTTCGAAAAGCAACTTCTCTCTCGAGACAACGTATAGTTGCCCTGTGCTTTTCCAACCAATCCATGCCAAAGATGACATCGAAATCTTCCATTCCGATGACATGCAAATTGACAAGGACCTTCTCCTCAAAGATTTCTACCTCCTGGTTCGGGCATATCTCTTTCGCCTTTAGCATTTCCCCGACGGGATGCTAATTTGTGGTACTCTGTGATTCCTGGGTACCAAACCCAACCTCTCACATGCGATTCTCGAACGAAAGAATGTGAGGCTCTGTATCAAACAAAGCTAAACGGGTATATCACTCATATGGATTATACCGCAAGATTTCGAGAGCTTGTCTTTTCTTTGCTAATTCAAGGCGTACACTACGGCTTGCTTTGTGGTGGCCTTTGGTTTGCTGGCCTCGGATGACCTCCTGCTCCGTGGTTCATCCTCGGTGGAGCTTGGTTCTGCCTCTGCGGAGCCGGATCTTCGCCTCACTTGGCGGCCGCTGCTGCTGGCCCTCCTATCGATGGACAATCTCGAGCGTAATGTCCAGACTTCCTACAACGGTAACACTCGACGTTACCTTGCCTGCACTCGCCCAAATGATTCCTCTGGCATTTCTGGCACCAAGGTTTTTCCACACCCTGCCCCTACTGCCGCATGGGTTGGAAATTCATTCCCCAAGGTTGCCTTTCTCTTTCCCGAATACCTAGATTCCTCGGACTCACTGGACCGCTCTGGTTTCGTTGGAACACCTGATTGCCTCTCCCTCGATCTTCCCATTTCCTCTTGCCTCATCCTCCGTCACCGGGTGTCCGGTGGCATCGTTTTCTTGGGGTAACATTGACTCAATGTTTAAAGCCCGATTCAAGGATCGTGCATACGCCGATCTCCCCGATCGACGAGCGATATTCTGATCTCGGGTCGGAGTCCTCTCCTAAACCTCATCTCGCCTGGCGACCTCGGTGACCGCCCTTCTTCCTCGACGAAGATTCCGTAACTCGTTTGCCTTCTATGCCTCAGAACGCCGCACGTAGTTTTCCATGAGTTCTTCCTTGAAATCTTCCCACGATACCTTCCCCATCGCCCCGGTGTTGGGGTTCTCCTCACGGATTCCCACCGTAAATCGCCTCATCGATCACCGAAAGATCGCGAGTTCGATTTTTACGCTTCTTCGCACCGATGTATTCAAGATCCTTTCGTGGATCGTATCTGTTCTCGGCCGATCGGTTCGTCGAGACCGTCAAACGTAGGGTGATTACACTGCGAAAACTCGATCGATCGCGCATTTGAACTAAAGGTGGTTCTTGGGCTTCTTCCACGTTATTGTTCCTCTGGTTCCTTGTTCTCGGCATTCTGTATCGACATTGAAACATTAGAATCACGTTCGCATAGATAACCAGGTATCATCGCATAGCATATATCATCACCCATAATCACATATCATCACATACGTCACATATCACGATCACACATAATCATGTAACCTCATCGACACATCATCGTTATGCATCTCACATAACATCATCACATATCACCACATATTATCACAACATAGCTCATATCACATACAAGCATAACGCATAAATATCCTGTCATAGACAGCGTTAGTATCAGTATTATCAAAGTTTCCATGAAGGATTGTCAAAATACATAATCATAGGTATATCACCAAAAGGTCGATATGAGCAAAATAATCGACTTCGATCGCCAAAAGACGTCGCCTACCTCGCGTGCGATAGCGAACTGCTGCGTTGTCGCACACACTGACCACCTAGATCTTTGTCCTCCATATTCGTCTACTACTCCCCATTCATATCTTGTGACGACCCGACTTCCCAAGGAAGTACGGATCATATGGATCGTCACTGGTATAGTAAGGCAGCAGATATATACACAACTAATCAATGCAATTAACCATTTAACTACTCAATAACGCATGGACTATAAAGGGATAAACTGCTCAATACCAACTCGAGTCACACACTACAAGAAAGTTGACTTTTGCGACATGAAAATGTGTCGCTAACGTTTATTTTAATGTCGCAAAGCTAACTTCGACATTTTCCGCCACTTTAGATTGTGTAGCAAAAGGTCGTGTAGTATTTTTATGACACTTTTTTCATATGTGTCGCAACATATACGACACTTCGTGTATCATTAATTAATAGTCGATAAAATCCATGACATATTACGTGACATTAGTCGAGTGACGTATGTTAGTTTGCGTCACACTACACAACATTTCTTTGAAATGACGCATTATAATTTCGACACTAGCTTACAACATTACAATCAATGTGATTTATTTTTTACGACACTTTTTCCATTAGTGTACAACATCTACGATACTTTGTGCATCACTAAATTAATTATCATATAAAATTTGCAACACATTACACGTCATTAGTCATAGTGGCGCATGTTAGTTTACGTCACATTATACGCCATAGTTGTAATGTCTCATCCTAATTTGCGACACATATAATTAATCTTATGTAGCATTTTTTATGACATTTTTTTCATATTAAATATTGATTTTTAATTTTCGCTATTAATGTATATTCCCCATTAATATATTTGAAAGCAATTAGCAAATATGATATAATATTATGCTAAGAAATCCGTAATAAATCCACAATATTTATAAATAGAATGAGATAACCATTCAAAATATATAAGAAAAAAATCCAAATGTCAATACAAAACTATTATAACTTAATTCATAACATTCAAATATACAAACCAAACTGTGAATCTCTAAATTCATCTTGCTAGTCAAGAACACAAAATCTATAAGTGACAATATGACCTTTCATTGTATCTGTATTTCTCTTGCTGCTCCATCTTGTAACTTGTTCTATAAGTGACAATAACATATTCTGCGTCATTTTGCCTTCATCGTATCCTTGTAGTTCTTCCGTGTTCCTACATAATTTAAGCAAAATAAATATATTTACACATATAGGAAGTAAATTAAATGGAAAAATATAATTGACAATAATACCTATAGAATTATAATTGTCCAGTGATCTAAGAAAACGTTTGGAATTATTCCCAACTAGTGCCATGAGTAGCTGAAGAGCAATAATGAAATCTATTAACCTTATTATATTTAAGAGCAACTTTTGAAGATGGTTCTACTAATTTTACTAAGTTTCTATCATTTAACATAACAAAACAAACTAAAATTTTAATACGTTGAAGAAATAAAGTGTAACACCCGCATCTTTAAAAACTTAAATGGAGCAATTAACCTATTAATGTTTTGCATTCAATTAATAAATGCATAAGGAACATAGAGAAGTAACTCATCGTTTTAGACCAACAAATACTCATTCAATCTTCTATCAAAAATCATACAAGTACAAAAGTTTGAGGCATAAACCATACAAAATTTATATACAATTATCAACACTGACCCAACACAAAGCCCTTCATCATTCATACGCATCAAACGATTAGAAAATAATAGAATCACTTAATATTTCTCTCTGAATTCATATGAAGAAGCAAAAATAAAATAGAATCTCCAAGTACACAGAAGGAACGAATGTCAAATTAAAACTGTAATTACATATTGGATTCGAGGTGAGTCGTGAATCGGGGCTGGGTGTCGGGAGGGCGGTGGCCCTGCTACTGGCCGTTCGGCTCGAATTTGGAGAGATGGAGGAATCTGAATGGTACTGTGGGCAACGACGTTGGTGGCTGGTTGCTGCAACCCGTTCGGATGGAAGAGGAAGGCTGTGCCGGAGGTTCGTTCGGCCAAAGAGGGCAAATATGGACCAAGGACAACGGTGTAACCGTCGAGAATCGGAGGGGGGAGGCAGCGTAGCCCCTCGCCGGAGTGAGGAAGGCGGCGACCGATCCGATTCAAAATAAGAAAAATAGAGATTCTCTGTTTGAGAACAAAGAGAGCTTAAGAAAAAGATGAGGAAAGAGGTAATCGATGGTGGCGGGGGGCAGTGTGCCGGATTGAAGGAGGCGCGACAACTCCTTGAGAATCGCCGATGACGAATCAAGAGAGAGAGATGGGGAAAGGGCTAGGCTAAGAAAATAACACGACTGCAATGGTGTTACCGACCACAAGTCGTCTAGACGAAGGAGAAACGCCGATGGGGGCAGCTTCGGTAGACTGGCGTGGTGGCGGCGACTTGACGAAGGTGAAGAAAAAGGTTGTATGTGCGAGGCGAGAGGGCTGAAGAATGGTGAAGATAGAGTGAGGAATAGAAGAGAGAGCCGATGCCGATGACTGCAGTCCTCCCTGTGGCCAACGGTTTGCCGGAGATGAGGAGTAGTGGCGGTAGTATGTAGAGGTAGACATATCGAGAATGAGGGGAGAGAGTTGAAGAAGAAGGACGAAAATGTGATGGTGGTCGTGGGGATGCCGGCAATGATGTACCGTCACGAGCCGAGGAAAGCAGTGAAAAGAAAGCGCAATGTGAGGTGTGGCGTGAGAGAGAGATAGATGGAATTGATAGGCTAGGTTAGGGTTTTATTTTGGTTTTTCTTTTATGGGCTTAATTAATTATTTTTAGTATTGGGCCTAATTTTATTATTATTATTATTATTATTATTATTATTATTATTAATGTTAGTTCGTAGTCTTTGAATTTTTCTTGAGAGATGTATACAACATTATAATAAATTTTTATTTAAATATTTAGATATTTTATAAATTTAAATAAATTTTGGTGGATAAATAGCGGTTTTACCGTACATATTAGGATGAGTACGGGTATGGGTATTAAAACAAGTTTGCAGCGAGTTTGGCTAGACAATGTTTCAACGAGTTCAGAGGATGGGTGTCTATCCATTGTCATCCTTAATCTCGAATAATGATCTTATTGAATTCGAAATTATTAATTAAGCTTAAACTAAATTAAGAACAATTTTTAAATGATTTTGATATACAATTAATATATATATCTTGATTAGCTTGAATTTGACACCTTGATTGGATAAGTTTTAAATAGTATTTTTTATTACATAAAAAAGAATGTCGTACCTGTGTCACTGAGCTACGATACTATATAGATAACACACATGACGTAAATATACAACATTGAGTGCAACATTATTCTAAATATGTGGTATATTCATGATATTTTATCGAGGTATCGCAAATAAATTATCGTAATTTTTAGACATAAAAATGAGTGTCACATGTGTCACTAAATTACGACACAATCTATAGATAACTCTCCATTGATGTAAATATACGACATTGAGTGCAACACTATTCTAAATATGTGGTATAATTATGACAATTTATTGAGGTGTCGCAAATAAATTATCGCAATTCTGAGACATAAAAATGAGTGTCACATATATGTCACTAAACTGCGACATAATATGTAGATGACGCACAATTGACGTAAATATATGACATTAGATACAATACTATTCTAAATATGTGGCATAATTATGACATTTTATTAAGGTGACGCAAATAAATTGTTGCAATTTTGAGACATAAAAATGAGTATCGCAATTGTGTCACTAAACAACGACATAATATTTAAATGACGTAGAAATGACATAAATATACGACACTAGAATCATAAGTGTGGTAATTTTACGACACATACATGTAATGTCGCATGTGTATATGTCGCAATAGGTTTGTTTTGTTGTAGTGACAGAAGGACTCGTCAAAAGGTTCAAGGTTCAAAATTAACCCAATCAGGGCACAATTCAATGAACGAGGTACGACCTCAAGTTCAATACGGTATGAAAGCAATCATAAATCAAGCATCAAAATAATATCAGACTTAGGCAGCAAATAAACGTGTGGACATGCATATGGCGATGCATGCCCAAGGTTCTAGAAACCTTTCTAATAAAGCATAAAAAACAGCAGCTACTCTGCACCACCTCGCACCCATCATCGATCCTTGCTCAACCTGCACATCAAAAACGAGATGCAGGGCTAAATACAAAAGTACTCAGTGGACTCATTGCCGAAAACGTTTTCTTTAACAAAAGTTATTGAACTGTCCACAATAGCACATGAGGATTTTAGTTGAAAGACTCATGCCTACCAAACATTTTATCATTTCTCAAAAGCGTTCGGCCGAACTATTTTATTCACGTTGTTTCCATATCTGATCATTCATTCATTCATTTATTCATTCACAAGACTATGGAGGTGGCCACCTACACATAGTCGCCGTGACCGATCGAGGTAGCTAACCTTAACACACAACACATCGTGTACACAATCCGAGTTAGTCCTTAACTAAGTCGGATCCGATCGTTACCCTTTTTAACGTTGGTGGACCAACACATTCACATACCACATTGGATATACCAATCTCAGATAGGATAACAACAAAACATAAACATTTGGCGATCAATAACAGTTTATGTAATAATATTTCATAAAGTTTTGTAAATCATGCTTTGAGATAGATATACATTTCGTTCAAGAAAGCCCACCGCTAATCCAAAGCTAGTAAGTCTAAATGAAAGCGGTGTGGTTGTTCTTCCTTGCCGACTACGCACGATCAAACCCTTCATAAGAAAATAGCGTTTCTTAGATTCTTTCTATCGATGGAAGGTCGTTTATAAATTACGACTTAAAGTTCCCACTTAGGGTTTCTTAGTGATTTCATGTGATCGTTTTAAGATAATTTCATTTATCTTACATTCCCAATTCCCAAGCTACATTACTTCATCGTTCATAGGTGAACTTTAATTATGAATCACATATTCCGAGTCTATCCTCGACTCTTAACCTTAGTTTTATTCTAACGTTATTACGTTATAGATTGTCGGTAATCAAATTATGATTGGTAAATTAGGATATTCTCAAGCCACTTAACTAGACTTAACAATTATAGTTACGTCCTAGTAGGTTATGCTTGACGACTTGTCGTATTAGCATGATAATTAGAGGAGTATTGACTTATGATTCAAATGAACACATGCTATCATGTAAGTAAGTACTTAAGAATAAATGAAGTTCTTCGGGAATATTAATTCGACTTTTGAGACATAAGGATCGACATCTTATGTTCGAATCTTTGCTTACACATTACGACATTGTTTGTTTAACTTAACTCGTCGGAGATTACATATGTCGTAAAATCGTTATTCGTTATCGAGTTGTCTTAACGCTCAACTAATATCGTATTGGGTTATCGTTATTGAGTATCAACGGAGTAGCTCGTCTTTTGGTTTTTTTCTAACTTAGGATCTCACGTTTGAGTATCATTTTAATAGTAGCAAACCCTAATTTATGTCGAACTTCGATTCTCGTTGGTTCGTTCTTAAGTTATCAAAATTGGTCGATTTCTTTTGGATTCTTATACATATAGTATTATGTTGTTTACGTTTGGGTTTGGGTTTTGGTTCGTCGGTACAACATAAACTTAAACATCCAACACCAAACAATACCATACACAACATAAACTATACTAAAGCATTAGAAAACCCTAATTTCTAACATAATACACAATCATTGTGTAAGTGTGCATAAGTGTTCCATTCATTCACCATAATGACAACCATTCATTCTAAGCTTATAATTTCACTATCATAGCATCATTTAACATTAGAATTAAACCCATACTTAGCCATTTTGTTACGTTTTCGATAATTAGCAACAATTAGTATATGTATCCAATAAATTTCAATAAAATCATGTTATACTCCTATCATACTATAGGATTTAATTACCAACTCAATATCATCATATAAAATTTTAAACCATAGGTTAAAAATGCTCAAAGCTTTCGGTAATTATATTTTAATAAGCTTTGGTGTTCAATAAATTCCACAAAAATTATATCATGCTTATACCATATACTAAGCATGAAATATCACTTCATATCATACATTAAAATTTAAATCTATGCTTTTCACCCCTTAAGCATTTCGGCAATCACACATATATATATATATATATATACATATTCAATAAATTCCAATCTTTCACAATATGGTTATATAATGCAATAATATGTAATATTAACATTAAACATCAACTAATATTTATAATATCACACATCTTATTATTATCAACAACAAAAATCAAATAAATCAATATATATATATATATATATAGCTCACGGTTTTCTCTTGGAAAATAGGAGAGGTGTTTGAATAAATTCAAGGTTAATATATGATGTTCATATCATAGCTTAAACATCATATCTCAACTATTTCCAACAAATAAAAATCAAACAATACTCTAAAAATATATATATGCATTCGGTCAAAATAAAATGAAATAGGAGATGTGTTTCAAAAATTCCAAGATTTTTATATGATGTTCGCATCATATATTAAACACCATATCTCAACTATTTTTCAAAAAGAAAAATCAAACAATGGCTTAAATCATGCTCAAGGCTCACGATTTTTTTAAAATAAATTCCAAAAATATTCTAAAAATTATGGTATTTATTCTACATACTCCTAATACATTAACAAACAACAATATCAAATAATATTCACAAAAACATGCTTTATCACATATAAAATGAAATAAAGCATAAATCGAAAAATATTAAACATGCTCCAAAAATTCTGAAATTTTAACTACAGCCTTAGAAAATCATTCTAAGAATTTTTCATTCATGTCTTGAGAGCATTTGATAGATCAAAAGTCACGAAAAAATTGACGAGCAAACTAGGGTTTTTTTTGTGAAATAAATCAAGAAAAATCCTAAAATTCTACTCCATTAAAAATGGAGAGAATGATGAGTACTACCTTTTTATGGTCTTATAATAATTATTGAGGGTTGCAAAGGTTTGAAATTGAGGATTAAAGGCTCCAAAGTGTGAAGAACAAAGGAGAAAATTTGAAAATGAGAGAGAATTTTGGTTCCCAAGTGAGAGCCTGTAATGGAATGAAATTGCTGCTGTGTTACAGCCTAATGGGCTGTCCATAGCTCATTTGGGGTGGTCTTGGTGGTAGTTGGGAGGAGGATTGGTCAAATTACCCGTTTTGACATGTTAATACCGACTCTTTAAGTTTTAACGAGCTTTCGATTGATTTCTTCAAAACTTAAGGTTTTATTTTATTAAATAGCCTTTAAATGACTTATTTCAATGTTTATAAAATTTTCATGAAGTTCGGACGACGTCCGATAAGTCAATTCCGAGTTATCGCGGAAAAACAGCGTTCGGCGATTAAATTATGCTCATTCGAAATTATATTGAATTCTTGAGCTTTAATAATTTATTTGAGTCTTATAAATCATATCTTATTGATTTAGACCCTTGGTTTGAGTTTCGGGTCGTTCGGATCAATTTAGGGTTTTTCCGGTATATTCTCCCGGCGTTCGGCTAAGTTCTTCTGGAATTTCTTTCAGAAAATTGATTCTTAAAATTTCTAAATTCATAATAATATATTCCTTCATGATTTTAATTTTTATCATTAATTATCAAGATTAGCACGGACTGGAAGTTGATCCGGCTCGTAAATAGTGCTTTTAAGACTGACCGGGCAAGTATGCCCGAAAATTCTCATTCTTTGGCTTCTCACATGTTTTCATGAGAGGATTCTAGAAATGAAATCCTTTTGTTAAGATTCATTCTCTATCTTTCATTCTATGTTCAAACTATTCAGAAAACCCTAATCCGGTAGGATTAGTCACTGGTTTTTTATTTCTCTAGCTTTCGATCTCCGAATCGATTCTAATTAGTTTCATTGGTTACCTTAAACATAATTAAGGTCTAAGCACCATAAATAATAGGTCTAAGCATCACTAATAAAAGTTTAAATTTTTCGGGTTATTACATATCTGCTGTCCCATTCTGTCTTTCCTCCTCTTCTCTCTCCCTTCCTATCAGGGCTCGAACTCGGGCTGCTTCCTCGGTGAAATGATCCCGCATGGTAGCAAGCCTCTCGTGGGTATGATCCCATCAAAGATGTGCCCTGATTGCCTGGGTCTCAGGTGAATGATGTTCCGGTTCCGTCTGCGCGCTTTCTTCCTCTACATGCTCGGCCCCATCCGAGTCATCCACTATTCGGATAAACAAGTCCTCTGAGTCCTCACTGTCCTTGTGACGACCCGACTATCCAATGAAGTACAGATCATATGGATCGTCACCGGTATAATAAAGCAGCGGATATAAACATAACTAATCAAGACAATCAACCATTTAACTATTCAATAACGATAAAGCTAAAAGGGATAAGTAATTCAATACTAACTCAAGTCGCAGAACGACTTGTCAAAAGGGGTTCAAGGTTTCAACATAACCCAATTAGGGCAAAATTCAAAGTACGAGGTACGACCTCCAATTCAATAGGCATAAAAGCAATTATAATCAAAACATTAAACAATATCAGAGTTAGGCAGCGAATAAACGTGTGGACATGCATATGACGATGCATGCCCAAGGTTCTAGAAACCTTTCTAGTTAAGCCACAAACAAGCGATACTGCACCACCTCGCACCCATCATCGATCCTTGCTCAACCTCGCACATCAAAAAGAGATGCAGGCTAAGTACAAAAGTACTCGGTGGACTCGTTGTCGAAAACATTTTCTTTACCAAAAAGTTATTGAACTGCCCACAATAGCACATGAAGATTTTAGTTAAAGACTCATGCCTATCAAATATTTTATCATTTTTCCAAAAGTGTCGGGCGACTATTTTATCACGTTGTTCCATATCCGTAATTCATTCATCATTCATTCGTTCATTCATTCGAGCACTATGGAGGTGGCCACCTACACATAGTCGCCGTGACCGGTCGAGGTAGCTAACCTTAACACACAACACATCGTGTACACAATCCGAGTTAGTCCTCAACTAAGTCGGATCCGATCGTTATCCTTTTTAACGCTGGTGGACCAACTCATTCACATACCACATCGATATACCAATCAATTCTCGTCCCACATTTGGACAAACCAACCTCGATATGGACACAACAAAACATAAATATTTGGTATCAATAACGGTTCATGCGATAATATTTCATAAAGCTTTTGTAAATCATGCTTGAGTTATGCATAATCATTTTGTTTCAAGAAAAGCCACCGCTAGTCCAACGCTAGTAAGTCTAAGTGAGCGGGGTGTGGTTGTTCTCCTCACGACCACGCACGGTCAAACCCTTCATAAGAAAATAACATTTCTTAGATTCTTTCTATCGATCGATGGTCGCTTATAAATTACGACTTAAGTTCCCAATTATGGTTTCTTTATGATTTCATGTGATGGTTTTAAGATAATTTTATTATCTTACATTCCCAATTCCCAACTATATTACTTCATCGCTCATAGGTGAACTTTGACTTATGAATCACATACTCCGAGTCTATCTCGACTCTTCACCTTAGTGCTCTTTTAAACGTTATTACGTTATAGATTGTTAGTATTCAAGTTGTGATTGGTAATTTAGATTATCTCAAGCCACCAACTAGACTTAACAATTATAGTTACGCCCTAGTAGGTTATGCTTGACGACTTATCGATTCGCACGACAATTAAAAGATGAGTCTTGATTTATGATTCAAGTGAGCACATGCTATCATATAGCTAAGTACTTAAGAATAAATGAAGTACTTGGGAATATTAACTCGATGTTTGGACATAAGGATCGACATCTTATGTTCGAATCTTCGCCACTCATTACGACATTGCTTATTTAATTTACTTGTCGGAGATTACATATGTCGATAATCGTTATTCATTAGCGAGTTATGTTAACGTCCAACCAATTATCGTATTGAGTTGTCGTTATTGAATATTAACGTTGTAGCTCGACCTTTGGTTTTCTAACTTAGGAACTCACATTTGAGTATCCTTTATTAATGGAAAACCCTAATTTGTGTCTAACTCGATCCTCGCTTATTCCGTCTTAAGTTATCGAAATTGGTCGATTTCTTTTGGGTTCTCGTATTGTAATAACCCGCAGTTTTAAAAGCCTATTCACGGTCTTTAAAACCCGTAAAATAAAATTTTTGCCGTGAAATCAAATCACACATGAAATCGAGTATGATTTCAATTGTTTACAAAGGAATAATTTCCTATTACACTCACTCAAGTTAGTGAATGAAAGAAATCGAAAGTTTTAACTTTTATCTAACAAAGACATTTTAACGTCAAACGATATCGACTGTTGAAATGTCACGATATTTCTTAAGCAATCAAGCTTGGAATTATATTCCATTATTAATGGAATATTTTTATAATGAGATTACGAGTATTTACGACCATTTTAAAGATGAGTCGATACGTAACGTTTTGAGACGTTTTCAAACGTCAACGTTTGGAGATAAGACGAACGATGGTTTTAGTGATCAAGAAACTTTAGGAAATTATTTCTTATGATATTTTTATGATATTACAGTACTAATAAGCATTTAATTAATGCTTGAACATTAGAATTAGCAAAAATCTCAACCTTAGTTTCGAAAACCCTAATATTTTGAAATTAGGGTTTTCTTCGAAAACTTTTGCCCTATTTAATTATCCTATGCTATAATTATTATTTAAATCATATACCAAGGTGCACATACTTATGAATGGCATGAAATAAAAATTTTTAACCTATGGTTATCCAAATGGCCGATAGCTATTTTCTTGTGCACAAGGTCGATTATTTTGTTTTCTTCACTTATGCTATTAACCTATGATATTAAATATCATCTAAATCATATATTATGATTTATATATCTATGATTAGCATGAAATAAGAATTTTATCCTATAGTTTGGCCAAGTGGCCGAGAGCTACCAATATATGTATATAAATCCTAATTGTTTTATTTATCTCACTTTTGCATGTATATATGTGTATATTCAGATTTTGTATCACCAAATCTTCCATTAGTGATGTATTATAGCTAGTTTCAAGAAGATTTGTGTGTAAGACACTCGTGATTAGTATCCACTAACAACATAAAATATTAATAGGTATTTGAAGAGTCTCTCTTGTGTGAGAGAGAGGCCGAGACATGGGTATAGGGGATTATTCTGAATTTTTGCAACACTCAAACCTCCCAAAACTTATACACTCAATCCCCTATTCTCTCTCAACTCTCCACATTTTCTCTCTCAAAACTCTCTTCTTCCCCATTTTACTCGCCAAATGAGAGCTCTCCTCTCCCATAGCCAAGCTTAAATTTTCTTCCTTCTTCCATATCATGTAAAACCTGGACATTATTCCATTAAACCATACATCCAAGGTAGGAATTGAAACAAAGATCTATGGTCTTCGATTTTTCTTCAAAAATTCAAGGGGTATCTAGTTCATCGCATGTGTGTTAGATGATCTTAGTTGGTAATTCTTTGCTATTGCATGTGTATTGATGATAAGAATTATGTTGATTATGTGTTCTTATTTTCAAATGAATTGCATGTGGGTTTTGCCTTCAAGAAATTTCGAATCCATGGCTATAAGGTGTGCTAATGATATGTAGCAATGTATTGTGAAGCCTTGAGTATGTTTAAAAAAAATTTATTCAAACATGTATGAAATTTTTCTAAATGGCCGAGATCTATGAGAGGTTATGTGGAATTGATTTTGTGATTTATAGTGTTATATGTGTTCATAGTATTTATCTTGAAAATTTTAGAAAAATCCATGCCCAATTTCTTACAAAAAACCGAGAGCATATCAATATTGTGTAAGCATATGATTTTATTCTTGTACATGCAATGTGATATTATGGATTTATGATGTATTGAGAATGCATATGATTTATTTGAGAATTTTTAAAACACCCTTCCTACTTTATTTCATAAAAACCGAGACATGTATAAATATATAAGTAGGTGTATGATTTCATTTTGTACATGCAAGGTGATAATCTTGAGTTATGATGAACTAAGAGTGTATAGACATTTATTAGAAATTTTAGAAGATCAATTCTATAATTTTTTCAAAATAACCGAACATATATATAATTATATGTTAATGAATGATTTTATTTGAGACATGCAAGAACATATAATTACTCTATGATGTTATAAAAGTCTATAGTGATTTAATTAGAATTTTGAAAAATTCTATCTATTATTTTAAAAAGGCGAGACATGTATATATATATATATGTTAGTGTGTAATTTTATTTTGTGACATGCAATGTTATATTATTCGCCTAAAATGTGTTTTATGCATCTTAGGATTTTGTTAAAATTTTGAAGATCAATTACACATTTGTTTCAAAAACACGATGAGTTACACACTCAAATGGTGATGATCAAATGGTCTTTGATGTATATTATGATGTAATGTTGCTACACTATAGTTTATGAGCATGGTATATATGTTGGAAATTTTATAAAAATATTTAATGTGTAATATGAAAAGGGTCGAGAGTTAGTATACCATTTATATGGTATATAAATGTCATATTATGGATTATATGACATAAAATGTCATGGACTAATGTTTAGACCTTGTATTAATTTATTGAAATTTTAGAAAATTATTGGGTATTTTATTTTAAAAATGCCGTGACCTATTATATTAATAATGTGATGGTTGAAAGTTGATTAGTTGATATTATAATATATTAATGACCATAGTGTATAATAATACACTATATAAAATTAGGAAAATTTTAGACATCATTTGGTAATTTATTATAATTACCGATAATATTTAATGATTTTAAGGATTTTAAATCCTTTTAAATCAAGTTTATTAATAAATTATATGTCTAATATTATTTTAGACATATTTGAAAATTATGGATAATTTTCAAAATAATTGGTTAGAAAAACTAAAATAGCCGTGAGCTATTTTTGAAATTGAAATAAGGATTTTAATCCTTAAATTCATTATTTATAATGAATTATATGTTTAAAATTATTTTTAAACATATTAAAACAGTTTATAAAAAGAAATCAATTAGAAATTGATTTTCAAAAAATTTAATATTAAAATAAGACTTAGTAATTAATTACTAAGAAAAGTCAAAATTGTTGACTTTTGAAATCAACGTACGAAAGACGTTCGATAAATACGCTAATATGCATAAGACACATCATTTGCTAATGATATCACGTTGATATGGAAGGATTTCATATTTAAAGTCGTGAAATCAAAAAAACGTGAGAAAAACGTTGGACCATTCACCAAGAAGGGTAAATTGGTCATTTTTAACACATCTCGCTTCTATCAAGAGCGAGAAATGTTAAGTTGATACGCGTTTGAGAAACAAATTAAATTCATTAAGGAATTAATTCACGCCGATATGAAATATCGAATTTTATTATAGACTTTGTAAGTCTCGAATTACGTAAACGACGCACTAAAGCATCCTTTTATATAAAGGTGTGGACACCGACGCACCACCTGGACGCCGACGAGTAAGGAAAACGTTAAAGACGATCAATAATTTTCGTGTGGGCTTTATTACTAAAATGTAACAACTTTGTCGCTCTTTTCAACCTGCCTTTGTTTACGTGATTTTCAACTAATGCTAAAATTCTTTAAATGATTACCGCCAAAATGTTTACATTTTGTGTATCGATCCTATCCATGTATGATATGATGTTGATGGGTTATTCCCAACTTATGAATGAAAATCGACATCGGATCCTATGCCGGAAGGCTTATACCGGCTAGATTAACGTGTACACCGATGGTGACCGTGTCGAAGGAAAATTCACGGCCGGTCACGGGTCGAGGCGAGGCCTCCTTCACGACTTTCGACTCACGATAACATGATGGAATGATAATAAGGGATATGGATCACGTGACACCAAGAAAATGCTCGCCAAGCAACTTTTATAAACTCGTGAAAATATTTTAGTAAGACGCGCATTTTGAAAATAAAACCCTCGTGTCTTACCACTATATCGCGTAGTAATTCAATGAAAATAAAATGTTTTCGCATAAGTCCACCGGGTACAAATTTTGTACTTAGCCCCGCATGTTTGTTTTAAACGTGCGTGTTGAGCTCTGTTGTCTTGATGATGGAGTGTTGAGAAAGCCATATGTCCTCGATGTTTTGTTAGAATGGATAACCTCGAGTACATATCGTCATATATGTACTCACACACTTTCCGCCGCAACTCGAACTGCTTTATTTTCATGTGGGATAATAAAATAATGTGAACTATGAAGTCCTTCGATCGCCATATCCTTTGGATCCGCTGGCTAAACCCTTTGAACCGAAATGTTAGAAGTGTATGTTAAATCTAAGTTCTATGTTCTCATATGATATGTCCTATCGCGACACCGTCCGTATCCTCGAATACTATTCCTAGTATTAGTCCGCCACCCGGTCACCCCGAGGGGTCGTGACACGCACATATAGTATTATGTTGTTTACGTTTGGGGTTTTGGTTTGTTTGTTCAACATAAACATAAACATTCAACATCAACAAAACCATACACAACATAAACTATACTAAAGCATTAGAAACCCTAATTTCTAATGTAATACACCATCATTGTGTAAGTGTGCATAAGTGTTCCATTCTATCACCCTAATCACAACCATTTATCCAAAGTTTCATATTACTATCATAACATCATTCATCATCAAAATTAAACCCATACTTAGCCATTCTATTACGTTTCGATAATTAGCAACAATTAGCATATGCATCCAATAAATTCCAATAAAATCACATTATACTCCTATCATATTATAGAATTTAATTACCAACTCAATATCATCATATAAATTTTTAAACCATGGGTTAAAAGTCTCAAACTTTAGGTCATTTCAAATTAGTAAGCTTTGGTGTTCAATAAATTCCACAAAAATTATATCATGCTTATACTATATACTAAACATGAAATATCACTTCATATCATGCATTAAAATTTTAAAACCATGCTTTTCATCTTTAAATCATTTCGGTAATTCCACATTTATATATATACATATTCAATAAATTTCAATCTTGCACAATATGTTTATATATGAAATAAACATGTAATATTAAACTTAAATATCAACTAATATTTATAATATGAACCAAATGCTTGAATTTTTGTCTCACACATATTTTACATCCGTGTTCAATAATTCCCAACAATACATATTAGGTTCATATTATTTCTAAACATCATATATCCTATTATTTCCAACAAATAAAATCAAATAATGGCTTTAAAATACTTAAATATATTCTGCCCATTTTTGAAAAAATAGGAGTAGTGTTTCAAAATTTTCAAGATTAATATATGATGTTCATATCATATATTAAACACTATATCTCAACTATTTCTCAACAAAAAATCAAACAAATACAAGAAAATTCCAAAATATTCTGAAAATTACTATATTTATTATACATGTTTATAATACATTAACAAGCAACAATATCAAATAATATTCATAAAATCATGCTTTATCACATATAAAAAGAAATAAAGCATAAATTGAAAAATCAAACATGCTCCAAAAATTATGAAATTTTGACAGTAGCCTTAGAACATTATTCTAAGAATTTTTAATTCATGGCTTGAGAGAATTTGAGGGCTCTAAAGTCCCGAAAAAATGAGGAGCAAACTAGGTTTTAAACCCAAAATTAAAATAAAAATTCCACTCCATTAGGATGGAAGAGGATGATGAATAATACCTTCCTATGGTCTTAGAAAGATTATTTGAGTGTGGGAGGGTTTGAAGGAGGATTAAAGGTTCCAAAGTGTGAAGAACAATGGAGAGAATTTTAAACGAGAGAGAATTTTGGTTCCCAAGTGAGAGGCTGTAATGGCACGAAAATGTTGCTGTGTTACAGCCTAATGGTCTGTCCTTAGCTCATTTGGGGTGGTCTTGGTGGTAGTTGGGAGGTGGATTGGTCAAATTACCTGCTTTGGCATGTTAATACCGACTTTAAGTTTTAACGCTTTCGATTGATTTCTGAACCTTAAGGTTTTATTTTATTAAATAGCCTCCAAATGAATTATTTCAATGATTATAAAAATTTCATGAAGTTTGACGTCGTCCGATAAGTCAATTCGAAAGTTATCGCGAAAACTAAGTCATGCATTAAATTATGCTCATTCAAAAACTCTATTGAATTTTTGAGCTTTCAACATTTATTTTAATTTTATAAATCATAATTTATTGATTTAGACCCTTGGTTCGAGTTTCGGGTCGTTCGGATCAATTTAGGTTTTCCCAGATATATTACCCCTGCTCGCTTAAGTTCTTCAGAATTTCTTTCGTAAATTGATTCTTATAATTTCTAAATTCATAATAATTTATTCCTTCATGATTTAGATTGTTATCACAATTTATTATGATTAGCACGGACTAGAAGTTGTTCCGCTCAGAATAGTGCTTAGAAGACTCACCGCAAGTATGCCCGAAAATTCTCATTCTTCGCTTCTCACATGTTTTCGTGTGATGATTCTAGAAATTAAACTGCTTGTTGATATTCATTCTCGATCTTCATTCTATGTTCAAAGCTACTCGTAAAACCCTAATCCTAAGAGTGACTAGTTACCGCTGATTTCTTTAGTTTTCGATCTCGAATCGATTCTAATTGCTTCATTGGTTTCCTTAAACTTAATTAAGGTCTATACCACAAATAATTGGTATAAGCATCACCAATTAAAGTTTTAAATTTTTCGGTTATTACATACCATCACTCTTAAAATAAATTTCGTCCTAAATTTGCTAACCTTGAAAAGATCCGGGTATTTCTTCATTGCCGATTCTAGCTCCTGTGTTGCTTCTTCTTGTCCATGGTGTCTCCATAGAACTTTCACTAACGGTATCTCTTGTTCCTTTGCCTTTGATACGCCGGTCCAAGATTTCGTAGTGCTCTACATAACTCATATTGTCATCGAGGAAAATATCCGCTCGGTGGTATCACATGGCCGGGATCATGTATGTATTTTCTTAGTTGTGAAACGGAACACATTGTGCACGCTTCCAAAACTCGCGGCAATGCAAGTTTGTAAGTCGCTGGTCCTATTCTTTCCGTAATCTCATAGGTCCTAGCTAAACGTGGTCGCAGCCTTCCTTTTATTCGAATCTCACGATTCCTTAGATGGAGAAATTTTCAAGAAGACCTTGTCTCCTCTTCAAAATGTAGCTCTATACGACGCTTGTCGGCATACGACTTCGCCGGTCTTGGGCCTCCTTGATCCGTTGGCATGATCTATCGCACGATCTCAATCATCTCTCCCACGTAGTCAGTCCTAATACTCTCCTTTCTCCCGCTCATCCCAAGAAGTGGTGATCGATATTTCCTTCCATAAAGCGCTCATAAGGGGCCATTCCAATAGTCGCTGGTAGTCGTTATTGTAGGTAATTCCACAAGTGGTAACACTTGTTCCCAACTTTCTCCTCTATCGAGGACAACGGTTCTCAAGATGTCTTCCAATGTTTGAATGGTCCTCTCTGACCGCCCGTCCGTCTGCGGGTGGAACGCAGATCGAAATTTAGTCAAGTTCCCGCCTTTTGTAAACTCATCCAAAACTGGATGTAAATTTCAATCTCTATCGACGTGATAGTCTTTGAACCCATGTAGACGATGATCTCTCGAACGCATAACCGTTTCTAGTCTATCTCGACCCATGTGTTATTGAATGGTAGAAATGCGCTCTGGTCAATCAATCAATGATGACCCAAATAGCGTATTTCCTCTTTGTGATTGGGTAGCCTGTAACAAAGTCTATGGCTATATCATCCCATTTCCATTCCGGTATGTCTAGCGGTTGTAAGGTTCCATACGGTCGCTGGTGGAGTGCTTTCACTTGTTGGCACGCCAAACAACGCTCTACAAATGAAGCCACATTTCGCTCATCCCATCCCACCAAAATTTCTTTGAGGTCTTGGTACATTTTTTGCCGTCGGGTGTGCGGTATAAGAAGTCTCATGGGCTTCCTTCAAGATTTCGCCTCGAGCTCTTCGCCTTCTCGAACACACACTCTCCCGCCATACAACAAAACGTTATCTCGCTGCTTTCGTGAAATTCTTGTGGTTATTGTCCTTGATCTTAGCTCGATTTCCTCTAGCTTTTGCTCTTCCTCCGAGCTTCTAAGATTCGGACTTAAGTCCGGGATTGCAATCAATGTTGCAACATACCCCCATCGCCGTGAGAAGGGTCTATGACTTCGATGTTCATCCTCCCAAATTCCTTTATAAGTATTTCCTCACGACCGAGGAGACATCCCAAACTAGCGGATTTGCGACTCAAAGCATCGGCTACAACATTAGCCATGCCCGGCCGGTAATTGATACCACAATCGTAATCTTCACTAGTTCTAACCATCTACGCCTGCCTCATGTTAAGATCTTTCGCTCAAAGAAATATTTCAGCTCTTATGGTCAAGATAGATCTCACATCTAACTCCATAAAGGTGATGCCTCTAGATCTTTAAGGCATGTACGACCGCTGCAATTCCGCATCGCATGTGAGGATAGTTCAACTCATGTAGGCGTAATCGCTTCAAGCATAAGCAATAACCTCGCCTTCTTACATCAAGACACAACCTAGTCCATTCTTTAAAGCATCCGTAGATTGTGTATTCTTTATCCGCCTCTGCATCGCTAGTACAGTGCGTCGTCAATAACCCTTTCACTCGAAACTAGCCTCACACTCTACCGTCCATGTGTACTTGATTCCTTTCTCAACAATTGGGTCATGGTCGGGCTATCGTTGAAAATCCTTCGATAAATCTCCGATAGTAGCCGGCAAGTCCTAAGAAACTCCGAATTTCATTCGGGTTTTTGGTGACTCCCATTCTCGAATCAGATCAATCTTCGAGGGTCTACTTGATTCCCCATGGACACAATGTGACATGAGAATGTCACTCGCTTAACCAAAACTCACACTTGCTAAACTGGCGAAGAGTTGCTCGCCTCAACGTCAGAGTACGCTTCTCAAGTGCTCTTTTGTGTTCTTGGTTATTCTCGAGTATATCAGATATCGCCTATGAACACTAAGACTAATTTGTTCAAGTATGGGTGAAACACCCTATTCATAATATCCATAAATCGCCGGGCATTCAGAAGTCCAAAGGGCATAACGATGAATTCGAAATGACCATACCTTGTATTGGAAAGCCGCTTTAGGTACATCCTCCGTCTAATCCTCAATTGGTGATATCCCGACTTTAGATCTATCTTTGAAAAGACTCTTCTCCTTGTCGATCAAACAGATCACAATTCGAGGCAAGGATACTTATTCTTAAGAGTTATCTTGTTTAACTCTCGATAGTCTATGCACATCCTCGGTACCATCCTTCTTTTCAAGAAAAGGACAGTGCTCCCCATGGAGACACACTGGTCTAATGAATCCTAACTCCAAGAGTTCTTGCAGCTGATCTTCAATTCCTCAAGCTCCTTTGGTGTCATCCGTATGGAGCTTTTGACACGGGCGTAACTCGGTTCGAGGTCGATCGTGAACTCGATCCGTCGGTTTGGCGGTAATCCCGTAGTTCGTCTCGAAAAACGCCGAATACTCTTTTCACGATCGGGACGCCTTCTATCCTCCTCTCATTTCGATCTTCTTCCCGAGGTAGACGAGGTAAGCATGGTTCTCGGTCTTATTCAAGAACGCCCTGCTTGTAGCGGATATAATTGGGACTCTTCTTCCCATGCCGATCCCGTGAAAGTCTATAGGTTTCTCTCCGGTGTTGGAAAGAAATTTTCCTTTCATTACACAGATGGTCGCACTATGTTCGGTTAACCAATCCATTCATAGGATTATGTCCACATCCGTCATAGGTATGACATGAAGGTTATCTCGTCAAGACCTTAAGTGAGCCTAGTCCAAATTCTGTGTTCGAGCATATGTGGGTTATCGCTCTTATGCCTCCCACCGAGAAGAAATTATCATGATTTGTTCAAGGCTTGGGATCTAATCCTAAGTTCTCACGCACGCTCAACAATAAAAGAATGCGAGGCGCCAAGATCAAACAAGAGGATAATGTGCAATTGGAGTAGTATTTCCATACCGCCAAGTTTCCTTGGCGGCCCGCGGAATTTCCTTTCCGGTTGAGGCGAGCCCTAGTTTGCCGGGTGGTGCTGTTGTTGATGATGTTGTTGTCATTGTTGTGGTTGCCGTTGTTATTGTTGGAGTCACGGCACCGTCACGCGGTTGTTGTTATTGTTATTGGAGTTGGCGGCATCATGCTGTCGCAGCTTGTCGCCATTGTTGTTGTCGCTTCCGCCGTGGTTGATATGGTCGCCGATTCGGCCGGTAGTATCGAACCGGGGTTGTCGCCGAACGATTGAGCTTGATAGCCCGGACCGACGGACTCGATCCGCACATTGGGACAACCATTCTCTCATTGGCGCATCCCCGGATGGCCCCTCGAGTAGTGACCCTTCCGACACATTTGAAACATTCATCATTTGTGAACATGTAGACTCCTTTGTGACTTCTATGGAACTTAGGGCATACAGGAGTTTCACTAATATTTAGTTTCTCCGCCAAAGTGGGTACTATGTTACGCCCATCGCCTTGTCCGTGCCTAGATGGAAAATTACCCTCGCCATGGCCTCATGTTGGCCCGGCCAAGATTTGATCCTCGACCTTGGTGGGTCCTTCCCACTTTCTCTTTCCACGATCTCCTTGGTGATTCGATGGATGTACAACGACAAATCTATGCTCGTGCAAGGCACCTCAATGTCCAATGCTCTACTAATGACCTCGAGATAGGTCGATTTCCATGACAAAGCTAGCGACACCGATCTCATGACGAGTCCCGCCCAAATTTCTCGGCCCTCTTCTCGTCTCAGGTTTAACAACCGAGGTGCATACCGCGACATCTCGCAGAAGTACGGCCGAAATCAGGACCGTGGTTTTTCCTTGTCGCATTTTAGAACTCGTGTCCTTTCCTCTTACGGTAGCTCTTAGGTATGTACTTCTCGTACACTTCCTACTTGAATTCTTCCTGTGTGTAAGCTTCTAATTCCTCTTCATATAAGGTCTTTCTTCACCTCCCACCGTAAATCGACGGCACCAAATATTTGCAAAGCAACGATGACAAGCGCTTTTAAGAGGTACAAAGAAGGAAGTTAAAGATCTGCTCTAGCGTGAATCCATAGTTCCGTATCCACGAGATTCCCAACTCGCTGAAAATTGGCGGATCTCGCTTGAGGAATGGCTCCTCAATCCTTCTTGCCGGTGGTGGTGGTGGAGTGTCCTCCTTCAAGTGTTACATCGCAGCTTTTCCTTCTCGCCGACATTCTATCATTCTTAAATATACGCAATCAAATATCTTCTTATGCCATCCATCGTGATCATAAATATATTAGTGCGATATTTATATATAATCATGCGATAAGTCTAGCGCCCGTCGAACATCACATAATACGACATCAAAACCAATGGCTCGATGAGCTATCATCATCTCAAAGAAAATGCCTCACGAGGATTTTCATCGCTTTGAGATTTACAATGGGGCTGTGCACGGAGTATGATGTTCCCAAAAGCTAATATCAATATCACCCATCGCACTCTAGTCACGGTGCTTTCAAAAATATAAACGCCACCGAGGTCATCAAAATATGGTTCATGTCGAAACGACCTATCGCTTCCGTGATGCATCACAAGATATACAAAAGTATATAAACAAAACATTATCTAGTCTTAATAACTAGATCCATAATCGCCTGTGGTGTAAATAGGGCTCAACGTGTTTGAGTCGTAACCGGAGTATGGCTACTATCAACTTCGCTCATCTCATCGCCGAAGGTAAGGTGTCCTCCTCCTCAACCTCAACATCGAGTGGGAGCCATGATCTTCGACTCTAACGACTCTAGCTTCTTCTATAGTAGCTGTGTCTCAAATGATCTCAACCATGATCTCCTCATAGCATCATCGGAAACGGAGAAACGACAAGATAGCATAGGTTTCTCTCACGGCGCATGCGCTAGCCATATGAATCGTCAATCTTATAGTATCGTGGTACATGGGTCCATACGGGTTGCGGCGATTGAACTAGGGAACGCTGATAGGTAGAGGTGAGGCCGGCATGGAATGATCGCGATGCTGGTCGGGTGGAAATGACGGGCTCGAATCCCACCGCAGTAGGACCGAAAAGTGATTTGCCGAGGACGGAAAGATCCACCGAATATGTTCCCGCCACCGCCAGCAAGAACGCAGTCTATCGATGCCAAACGAGGCACCTTCGGACGAAGCCACTGGGAATCTCATCACGCCTGTGTATTCTCGCTCAGGAGACACGGTCCACAAGGTGTAGCTCCTTATACCATGAATACGTAGTTCAAGTGGCTGATGGAATGGTAAGTCCACCTCAAGATCAAGCCTCTCGGCGACTATATATGTATTCGATGATATCTCACAGTATACCCCCGCCTTGGTGGCAGATTGAAATCACCGAGTATGACATACCACGGGCCTGCAGCAGCCTCAAATGACTCATGAAGTGAGCAAAGAACTTGCCTACGCCGCCTCCTCGCAAATCTAGTAGAACGGCAGAACGCATAACCTCCTCGTGTGTGGCTCTCACAGATAAAAGTTGCCTAGTCGAAAAAATTATCCCACCATAATCTAGTATCCTATATTCCTAAGTTCTTATGAAACTACTTTCATGATTTGTCTTCGGAAGAGACCGATGGTCTCTTAGGGTAGCACAAACTTTCAATGTATAACCTTTGAGTAAGGCTAATGGTCACCCTTTCTCATCGGGTTATGAATTCCTTATTTTCATTCGAATCATAACATTCAATCATATGCTCCCGCAATACTCCAAATTCTATCATTCTTTTATACATACTTTCTTAGCGTTATGCTTGATTCTTCGTTATCGCCACGATAGAGATAGCACGATAGTGTTCAAATTTCTTCACAGAGAGAGGTTGGGACTCATAACAAGGCGAACCTCCGCTACAATCGCTCATCATCGTAGAGTCGTTGAATTCTCATCCTCAAATCTGTTCGATGGTGATTTTTAAAATTTCTATGTTCTCGCTCTTCCTAGTATTCCGCTCAATCGGGATACCTTATGTTCTCATACTAAGTTCGGAGAAATAAGGATCATGCGCCTTAAGAGTCTATGTTCTCACGGGAAACATACTCATTTATATTATGCATCTAGATGCTTTGCATATAGGAGTAAACATAACTCATAACATATATGCGATAAATGATATTCTCATATCATTCCTCTATCAATTTTCCGTAGTTTTCAACTCTTTTCAATCTAACAACCGCTATTTTCAAAATAACTTTTCAATGTCAATCATTCATTTTCCAAAATTCGGGAAACAACTACTCCATTTGAATTTTTGAGACTTTTCTCCTTTCAAACATATTTCAACCTTCAAAACAATACGACTTTTGTAAGTCCATTTCACATTTCATAAACTTCTATCATTTCAAACAACTTTCGCTTGAAATAGTTACCTTCTTCCTCGCCGAAAGCAGACGACGATGGGGTGCAAGGCAGAGGCAATCAAATACCAACAGCCAAGGCTCAACTTTCAACTTAAGATTCAAGGAAAGGGTTTCTGTGGTTCAGAGCTAACAAGTGCTCGATACCAATTTATGACGAACCCGACTATCCAATGAAGTATGATCATATGGATCGCCACCGTATAATAAAGCAATGGATATAAACATAACTAATCAAGACAATCAACCATTTAACTATTCAATAACGATAGGCTAAAAAAGGATAAGTAATTCAATACTACCTCAAGTCGCAGAACGACTTGTCAAAAGGGGTTCAAGGTTTCAACATAACCCAATCAGGGCAAAAAAGGTACGACTCCAATTCAATAGCATAAAAGCAATTATAATCAAAACATTAAATAATATCGAGTTAGGCAAAGAATAAACGCGTGGACATGCATATGACGATGCATGCCCAAGGTTCTAGAAACCTTTCTAGTTAAGCCACAAAACAATCGCTACTCGCACCACCGCACCCATCATCGATCTTGCTCAACCCGCACATCAAAAAGAGATGCAGGTTAAGTACAAAAGTACTCAGTGGACTCGCTGTCGAAAACATTTTCTTTACCAAAAGTTATTGAATCGCCCACAATAGCACATGAGGATTTTAGTTAAAGACTCATGCCTATCAAATATTTTATCATTTTTCCAAAAGTGTCGCCCGACTATTTTATCACGTTGTTCCATATCCGTAATTCATTCATCATTCATTCGCTCATTCATTCGAGCACTATGGAGGTGGCCACCTACACATAGTCGCCGTGACCGATCGAGGTAGCTAACCTTAACACACAACACACGTACACAATCCGAGTTAGTCCTCAACTAAGTCGGATCCGATCATACCTTTTTTAACGCTGGTGGATCAACTCATTCACATACCACATCGATATACCAATCAATTTCGTCCCACATTCGACAAACCAACCTCGATATGGACACAACAAAACATAAATATTTGGCAACAATAATAGCTCATGCGATAATATTTCATAAAGCTTTGTAAATCATGCTTGAAGTTATGATAATCATTTTGTTTCAAGAAAAGCCCACCGCTAGTCCAACGCTAGTAAGTCTAAGTGAGCACGCGTGGTTGTTCTCCTCACGACCACGCACGGTCAAACCCTTCATAAGAAAATAACATTTCTTAGATTCTTTCTATCGATCGATGGTCGCTTATAAATTACGACTTAAGTTCCCAATTGTGGTTTCTTTATGATTTCATGTGATGGTTTTAAGATAATTTTATTATCTTACATTCCCAATTCCCAACTATATTACTTCATCGCTCATAGTGAACTTCGACTTATGAATCACATACCCCGAGTCTATCCCCACTCTTAACCTTAGTGCTCTTTTAAACGTTATTACGTTATAGATTGTTAGTATTCAAGTTGTGATTGGTAATTTAGGATTATCTCAAGCCACCAACTGACTTAACAATTATAGTTACGCCCTAGTAGGTTATGTTTGACGACTTATCGATTCGCACGATAATTAAAAGACGAGTCTTCGATTTATGATTCAGTGAGCACATGCTATCATATAGCTAAGTACTTAAGAATAAACGAAGTACTTCGAATATTAACTCGATGTTTGAGACATAAGGATCGACATCTTATGTTCGAATCTTTGCTTACTCATTACGACATTGCTTATTTAATTTACTTGTTTGAGATTACATATGTCGATAATCGTTATTCGTTAGCGAAGTTATGTTAACGCCCAACCAATTATCGTATTGAGTTGTCGTTATCAATATTAACGCTGTAGCTCGACCTTGGTTTTTCTAACTTAGAACTCACATTTGAGTATCCTTTATTAATGGAAAACCCTAATTTGTGTCTAACTTCGATCCTCGCTTATTCCGCCTTAAGTTATCGAAATTGGTCGATTTCTCGGGTTCTCGACATATAGTATTATTTTGTTTACGCTTGGGGTTTTGGTTTTTCGGCTCAACATAAACATAAACATTCAACATCAACAAAACCATACACAACATAAACTATACTAAAGCATTAGAAAACCCTAATTTCTAATGTAATACACCATCATTGTGTAAGTGTGCATAAGTGTTCCATTCATTCACCCTAATCACAACCATTTATCCAAAGTTTCATATTACTATCATAGCATCATTCATCATCAAAATTAAACCCATACTTAGCCATTCTATTACGCTTCGATAATTAGCAACAATTAGCATATGCATCCAATAAATTCCAATAAAATCACATTATACTCCTATCATATTATAGAATTTAATTACCAACTCAATATCATCATATAAATTTTAAACCATGGGCTAAAAGTCTCAAACTTTCGATCATTTCAAATTAGTAAGATTTGGTGTTCAATAAATTCCACAAAATTATATCATGCTTATACTATATACTAAACATGAAATATCACTCATATCATGCATTAAAATTTTAAAACCATGCTTTTCATCTTTAAATCATTTCGTAATTCCACATTTATATATATATACATATTCAATAAATTCCAATCTTGCACAATATGTTTATATACTAAATAAACATGTAATATTAACATTAAATATCAACTAATATTTATAATATGAACCAAATGCTTGAATTTTTTTGTCCTCACACATATTTTACATATGTGTTCAATAATTCCCAACAATGCATATTAGGTTCATATTATTTCTAAACATCATATATCCTATTATTTCCAACAAATAAAATCAAATAATGGCTTAAAAATACTTAAATATATTCTGCCCATTTTGAAAAAATAGGAGTAGTGTTTCAAAATTTTCAAGATTAATATATGATGTTCATATCATATATTAAACACTATATCTCAACTATTTCTCAACAAAAAATCAAACAAATACAAGAAAATTCCAAAAATATTCTGAAAATTACCATATTTATTATACATGTTTATAATACATTAACAAGCAACAATATCAAATAATATTCATAAAATCATGCTTTATCACATATAAAAAGAAATAAAGCATAAATTGAAAAATCAAACATGCTCCAAAAATTATGAAATTTGACAGAGCCTTAGAACATTATTCTAAGAATTTTTAATTCATGGCTTGAGAGCATTTGAGGGCTCTAAAGTCACGAAAAAAAATGAGGAGCAAACTAGGTTTTAAACCCAAAATTAAAATAAAAATTCCACCCATTAGGATGGAAGAGGATGATGAATAATACCTTCCTATGGTCTTAGAAAGATTATTTGAGTGTGGGAGGGTTTGGAAGGAGGATTAAAGGCTCCAAAGTGTGAAGAACAATGGAGAATTTGAAAACGAGAGAGAATTTTGGTTCCCAAGTGAGAGGCTGTAATGGCACGAAAATGTTGCTGTGTTACAGCCTAATGGTCTGTCCTTAGCTCATTTGGGGTGGTCTTGGTGGTAGTTGGGAGGTGGATTGGTCAAATTACCCGCTTTGGCATGTTAATACCGACTTTAAGTTTTAACTCGCCATTTATTGATTTCTGAACCTTAAGGTTTTATTTTATTAAATAGCTCCAAATGACTTATTTCAATGATTATAAAATTTCATGAAGTTTGGACGTCGTCCGATAAGTCAATTCGAAAGTTATTGCGAAAAACTGCTTGCGATTAAATTATGCTCATTCAAAACATCTATTGAATTTTTGAGCTTTCAACATTTATTTGAATTTTATAAATCATAATTTATTGATTTAGACCCTTGGTTCGAGTTTCGGGTCGCTCGGATCAATTTAGGGTTTTCCAGATATATTACCCTGCTCTCGCTTGTTCTTCAGAATTTCTTCCGTAAATTGATTCTTATAATTTCTAAATTCATAATAATTTATTCCTTCATGATTTAGATTTTATCACAATTTATTATGATTAGCACGGACTGGAAGTTATTCCGCTCAGAATAGTGCTTTTAGACTCACCGCAAGTATGCCCGAAAATTCTCATTCTTCGCTTCTCACATGTTTTCGCAGTGATGATTCTAGAAATGAAACCGCTTGTCGATATTCATTCTCGATCTTTCATTCTATGTTCAGTTACTCAGAAACCCTAATCCTAGAGGATTAGTTACCGCTGATTTCTTTAGTTTTCGATCTCTCGAATCGATTCTAATTGCTTCATTGGTTTCCTTAAACTTAATTAAGGTCTATACCACAAATAATTGGTATAAGCATCACCAATTAAAGTTTTAAATTTTTCGGTTATTACACCTCCTCCCCGGTCTTCCTCCTTCGTAATCTTCTTCCCGGATGCCAACCCGACATCGCTCGGTGGCACCGTGATTCCGATCCCGGCCCTTCTCCGCCATAGTCGGGTGGATCATCTCTCTCACCGAGGGTCCTACCGAAATCATTCCCGGTCCATCCGGCGCGAGGGTCGAGACGAAGGTGTAGTGATTGGCGATCCCGACGAATCGGCGATCGCTCAGCGCCGGCCGCTCTCCCAAAGGCTCTTCGTGAACATCATCCCCGCCATCAACTGATCGCCTCGAACATGCCTTGCTATCACATCCGCCTCGCATGCTGTGCCTCATGATTCGTCCACCGCTCCACACTCGAGCCGCGAACTCGTGGAAATCCAAGGTAAGATGTCCGTGATAGGTCCCGATGGAACATCACGCACTTACCTTTTCGCCAATGGCGCCAACCTGTTGGTAGCCTCTCCGTCATCCTAGTAGTAGGCCTCAGATTCGGATACTTTCCCACTATCTCGAATCTTCCTCCATAAACCAACAAATCTTCCCGTAAACACTCCCAACGGCTCATGGACGCTCCCTCGTACATTCCCCGAACTTACTTGATATGCTTATCCATCCAAAGGATCTTAACCAACGCTGTTCGGGCCATCAATATCCATAAACCTATATGTTAGTTCATCATAAAATGATAACATATATTCATCGCTCCTTTTCTCGTCCCAAATTATCCGACAATCGTGTCTTAGGCATATTTTCACTTTCAACACATATCAACATAGATATGGACATTCATAACAAAATCACGTAAGCAATTACAGGATTCACTTACAAGCACTCGTTTATCAAAATAAACAAGATTTCAATCAATAACACATTCCTATGTAAACACATAGATCCATATCATCCATTCGTGATCATATCAATCACGACACATCATACCATATCAATGATTTTCATATCACAGCCACACAGGCCCTTTCGTCTCATCGACAATCACTTCCATATCTACATCATCATCCAACCACATCTCATCCACATCACGTTTACATCACGGAAACTCTTACCAGGCCAAAGCACATGAAACCAAGATCACATCAAGCTCACATAACCACATAAAGCATCAAGAATAAACACATACCTCATCCCCTTTTAAAGGAGGCGGCCTCGACGTGAGTCGAGGGTAGTCAGACTGATAAATGCTTTAGAAGAACAAGTTCTAAACACTCAATTTCAAGAACATACAGATATAAAGCAAATGAATCGCAGAATATCGCTTAATCGCGAAAACTAGGTGCCAAGAACATTTCTCGATACTAAGTCACACGCCCAATTCCCGAGGGAAGGCACGGATACCGGGTGTGATTAGGTGGGGTTAAGAAGGAAGAAGGTGAGGATACATAAAGATACATAATAAGAAGATACGACCATAAAATCGGCAAAGATCTCCTCTATAACTAGGACATATCCCAAGGGGGGGTAAGCAAACAATCCACCAATGTAATTATATCGACACCATAACATCAATGAACGAACTTGATTTATTATAAGTAACGCAAGAAAACAAAATAGCATTACACCTCCGACTAGACCGGTCAACCACATAGATGCTCATATCGGACTCACAAAGATAAAACATAACGAGCCTTGTTCCCAATCGAAAGAAAATGAGGGATACGAATACATCAACATCGAGTACACATATATATATAGCACAACATCGCAGAACATAGCATGAAGAACCAAGCTCAACCCTCGCCGCCTCCAAATTCTCCTCCATCTCGTGAAAAAATTTGAAAAGAGTTTGGGTGAGTACTAGCGCACTCACTGGGTTTTTATCATAAATCAAAATTCATGATGCCGTGTTCGTAGCACTTACCTTAGAAGGTTTTAAACGAATCCACTCGGTAAGCAAAATAGATTTTTCGCTTTTCGATACCGATCCGTTATTACTATTGTTCTCATCATAGAACCACGGCTCGAACGATCCCGCCAGCCCATCACATCTCATTCGCCCGAACATATCCAAATGGTTAACTCGGTGTGGACTTCAGGTCAAACTCGCCGTAACCCTAACCACCTCATTACCATTTCGTAGGACTTCCTGGTCATCCCTTCGTAACCATAACCACGTGTTCGTGGTCTATCCCCTTACGATCAATACTCAAGGTGGTGATCAACCCACCGAATAAAGATCCGTGCACAATCACAATAGAACCACATCTCGATCGTAGAATAGTAATAACTTCATCAAAACATTTTACTACAAGACATGTTTTATTTTTGAAATATCGTAGTAAATAACTCAAAATAAGCATATATAACCCAACCTCGAACAGTATTTAAAACGTTAATCGAGATATCCACGATCCGACGACTTCACCGATTCAGATCGGTAGGTACCTGTAACAAGACGGAACAACTTTGGGGTCACATCCCACAAAGCAAAGCAACAACGTGATCCAAACGAAGATTGAAGCAAAACAGGGTTTTCACTTTCAACCCACATTCGCACTCTCGGTTTTCAAATCAACTCATGCGTAAGGAAATATATTCGTACATCAAGACCTATAATAGGGTACTTTCAAAATATGCATGCATGCAAGTCGACTCAAATCTTAGTAGCGAAGAAGCTTAAAAAATCGATACCTATCCTCAGATCTAGGATAAACCATCCAAAATCGATGCATGAAAATGGAATCATAAGCAATATGCATAACAAGGAACATGGAATGACAAACTATGTTGAAAATGGATAACCCGTAAATGTACTTCCTTTAGAAAACTCAAGCGACGGAAACATCCCGACATAAACCCGAAAATGTAAAAACGAATCGGTACTTTAGTAGAATGTATAGCTCAAACTCAAAACCTAAAGGACCAGAGCTGGGCAGGGCCTGCTGACCACCAATCGCCGGCCATCAGCTCACAACGGCGCGGCCTTGGCGGCGGCGATAATGGCTAATCGGCCGGCCCCGCTATTTTCTCGCCGTCCCTTTAGAATCCCGAGTTCTATGCTAGGCTATCTACTAAAAGGCGGAATCAAAACAAGAAAAGGATAAAACAAAAAACAGGTCATGGTTTGGGGTCGATCGGCGGTGGTGGGGCAAGAAGAAGAAGGGCGCCACGAGCCTCCCTACCGATCCTTACTCCTCCAGCTCGCAGCAGCATTTGAGCTGCTCGCTCGCCCATGAACACAGAGAGACGAAGAAAATGAACGATGAAAATGAAGGCCCTAGCCTCTATTTATAGGAAAAGTGGGTCACAAGAATGTCAGGCATGCGTCTTTTTCGAAAACGCAAAAGCGACGATCTTTGCAAATGACTCAAAATTCAAAGAAACTTGGTACCCATGGACTCAAATAAAATAACGGACACAACGACTATAAACAAGATATGGTTTTAAAAGACCCATGAAAAGTTCGATTTTTCTATAACTTCCCCGGAGTGCTAAACCTTCGTGGGTGGTCGAAAACCTGCATACTTAGTGTCTATGAATTCGTCATGAGACACTCTTCACAACGCCTGAGGTTTCGTGACGGTCGCATCACCGAAAAAAAGTAAACCTTTTGACCTTTCTTGAAAAATGTGCCATGCAAACCTGAAGCTTAGGAAGGACAGGGTATTATATCCCTCCCTCCTTAGATTTACTTTTGATTTACGCACCACATATTGTTAACTCAGTTGAATTTGGATTCAAGGTTATTCACGAATTATTGCTTTTCCTATTGGTACTATTTTTCCTTGCATTCTATAATTTACGCTTCACGAATTTGATATTAATAAGGTCAATCTTTCTCCATCGTATTTTATTGCTTTCCGCTTGATGAATTTAGTTTTAATTTTTAGCTACCCGCTGTGATTTCTTTAGATATCAACTAGGGATTGACAACCCCTAGCTAGGTTTGCTTTTCCTTATATTTACTTTTCTCAGTATTTCAACCTCGTCTGCTCCAAAACCTCCTTTGGTATTAGAGTGTTTAGATTTACCATTTTATGTGCGACACTAACAATAAGCCCTCCGTAAGTTTTCCTCGAGAGACGACTGGGTTAACTTTTCCCACGACACCCCATTCGATTACGAGTCAATTAAAGAGTGTTTTAGTTGAAACAAATTTTAGTCTGGCCGTCGGGAAAAATTTAGGCGTATTGTTTGTGTTGATTATTTTCTATGTTTCTTTTCGCTTTTTGTTATCACACCCAACAACTTAATCAAGAGATTAGGTTGTGACTAATGATTCTTCATGAACTATCGGGACTAATGACTATAGGAATATTCCATAAAATGATGCGATAATGATATATATAGAGGCTAGATAATGAGTGACACGAAATGAGGTCTTAATTTCGGTCAAGACAACATGATTTGTTTCCATAAAGTCGAATGAATAGAAGGAATAACGGAGATAGGATAATCAACAACATTCGACTTTTGTCCAAAGGGTTTCCTTCCACAATTACGATAATCACATGACGATCATTTAGGTCAGAGTGTGGCAACAGAAAGGGTAGTTGAGTTATATGTATGAGGACATATAACTCTGGGCAGCAAAATATAACGACTAGTATAACATTTTCAAATAACTATAAATCAAAGGGAATATCAATATTCGTTCAAGACAAGCATTTAAACAACATAATGCCATGACAGGTTTGAATCCAACATTCTCAAACAAGTCTTATAATAAACAACCAACCGAGTCTCCTTCGAGTAACAAAAGATATCAAGGAGTTCGACTCAACCACCTACTTCACCAACCATTACCAAATTTTTTCCAACAACAAGTTGATATCAAGGAGTTCAATCTTAACGACCACAACCAAACGTATGAAACAAACGGAATAATAAGACATGTCTCGAACATATTTGATGTAAACCATAAACTACAGAACCACATTGTTCCTTTTTCCAATTCCATCTCCACTTGCCTGAAACCAACCCGCATGTTTAGAACACATGCAGGCGTGAGTACATAAGTACTCAAGGAACACATGCAAAAACATTTAAAACTTTGCTCTTAGAGCTATAAGATTTGACTTGCCATAACTTTGCAATACATGTGGGTTTTAGTGAAACTCGTGCTTGCCTTTCGTAATAAAACACTTACTTGCTTTCATTTTCATAGATTTAAAACAAATGCGTATGCATGATCTTTGTCTCGCAAACATCTTTCTTCCCATATCCACGCATTTCTTTATGTTGAGAAGAGGCCTTCTCAAACACCTCGACCAAGGTCCATACCGACGCCGGTAACATTCTTTCATTCTTTCTTTCTTTTCTTTCTTTTTTTCCGTGGATAGGTAATGCATCATGCTCATGCTCAAACATTCGGCAAGTCAACAATTTTGAATGTCATGCAACATATAATAAATTAAAAAATTTAGCACGCATATAGTTTATTAGAAAGCCCACCGTAGACTTTACTCATTAAGTTTGATTAACTTCCTCTCTTCTTCTTCCTTTTTATCGCTTATGCTTTTCGACGCATCTTAGATTAATCGATAATATCAAGACTACATAAAGCGGCATTTCATCTATCAAACACATATAAATTTTCTTATTCACTCTTTTTCTTTTCTTATGTTTTGTTTAGACACTTTGTCTAAACTTTCACCCATACACATTAAATTTTTCGGTCATCAGATCCTTCTATTCATTAACTATCTTTACATATTTATCTTATTCGACTCATGAGTCGACTTTAGTATCAAGAACAATTATTCTCGAGTGAACTAAATTCACATTCTTTTCTTTATATAAACACTTTATTTCTTTTCTTAAGTTATTTATGCATAACCTTTTTAAGTATTCGCTTAACTTAAACTTTTTCATTACCAATGAAACAATAAGTCATCAACCTACTTAAATGGCATTCATTTTACTACTATTATACTTTAGGTTTATAAATAATTTCTAATCAATTAAAATCACATAACATAACTTATTTAAAATATGAATTCACTTCAATATAAATATGTACATAAACTTTAGATTTTCACCTTCTTAACTTTATAGATCCCAAATAAGCTTCATTAGGACTTACTTACTTAATAATTTCATAGTCCATATCATTTATAAAGAATAGCATAAATATTAAATTTTCCCCTTTTTCTTTCATAATTTTCGAAAATCCTATCATAAACATAAATCATATTTTTCTTCAACTTTCTTTCAATTTCTTATCTACTTATCATATATTAACATTAAACAACAATGACAATAGCATATTTCAACTTTAGCATGAACTTGTCAACCTAATATGTAAACTAAAATTTTCCATTTTTCACATATTATCTTAGAAAATTCTAATTAATTCACATAATGCTTAAATCATCATATTATTAAACTCATATATCAAGTTAATCAAGAAAATAAAATCAACATATCACTTTTCCACATTTTCAAAATTTTGAAAATATACACATATATTCTAAATTTATTTTTGTTATATCGTTTTCAAATTACTTACCTAAACATGCTTAATCACATAATTACAAACTAATTTCCACATAATCATCAACATATCATCTCTTTAATTCAAAGCTCAACAACTAGGGTTTTTAAGTTCCAACTTAAATCTTACAACTAAACCATAATTAATTCATTATTTCACCATTAATCCATCAATTATCACTATATATCATCAATAATCATCACATGACACTTAATCCTTCAACCTAACATCATCAATATTTTCACATGTTTACAAAAATAATTAAGCTTAAGAATTGAAGGAAAGATAGAAACATACCTTAATTCCAACTTAATATCAAGCTTAAGGATGAAAAATTGAAATAAAAAGGCTTAATCAAAGTTTTTCTTCTAGTGTGTGTTAGTGTGTGTGTTCGTGAGTTTTGGGAGCAAAAATGGAGAATTTTAGAAAGTATTGAATAGTGTAGAGATAGTATATTTATATAACAAATTCTATTTTATTTTTGATTTAATTTAATATATATGACCATAAATCGGGCAAAGATCTCCTCTATAATTAGACATATCCCGGGCGGATGCGGAGCGCATAATCCACCAACATAATTATATCGACATCATAACTTCAATGAACGTGATCTTGATTAAATAATAGTAATGCAGAAACAAAATAGCATTACATCCTCGCCGACTAGAGCGGTCAACTACATAACATGCTCTTATCGAGACTCACAAAGATAATAACATCATAGCGAACCTTGTTCCCAATCGTAGAGCAAAACAAAGGGACAAGAATGCATCAACAACATAATACATATAATGCAAGATCGCGGAAATGTAAATCATGAAAGAACCTCGTAGCTCAACACCCGCCGCCTGCTCTAGCCCTCCTCCATCCGTGGAAAACATTTGAAAAGATTTTGGGCGAGTACTAGCGCACTCACTGGGGTTTTTAATATAAAATAAAATCCACTATACCGTGTTCGAGCACTTTCTTAGAAGGTTTAAAACGTAAACCCACTTCTAAGTAAGCAAAAGAGATTTTCCGCTTGACACCGACCCGTTACATCAGTATCCCATCATAGAACCACGGCTCGAACGATCCCGCCAAATTTCATCATTTCTACCGAAACATATCCACCAGCCCACAATGTCTCGCCCGAGCATATCCAACAGCCCACGCCCGAACATATCCACCAATTTAAATCACAGGACTTTGGGTTCATCCCCGCCGTAACCATAACCACTTCATTATCATTGCGTGTGGACTTCCCGGTTCATCCCTTCGTAACCATAACCACGAGCTCGTGGTCTATCCCCTTACGATCTATACTCAAGTTGGTGATCAACCCACCGAATAGAGATCCGTGCAAAATCACAATAGAACCATATCTTGGAGCAGAGAACAGTAATAACTTCGTTAAAATATTTTCACGGCACACGTGTTTTATTTTTGAAATATCAGAGTACATAACTCAAAATAAGCATATATAACCCAACCTGAACAGTCGAAAACGTCAACTGGGAGATATCCACAGATCGAATGACCTCACCGATCACATTGGTAGGTACCTGGTAACAAGATGGAACAACTTTTGGAGTCACATTCCCAAAGCAAAGCAACAACGTGATCCAAACGAAGATCGGTTAAACAGGGTTTTCGACTTTCTCAACCCACATTCGCACTCTCCGATTTTCAAATCAACTCGATGCGTAAGGAAATATATTTAGGCATCAAGAACTATAATAGGGTACCTTCAAAATATGCATGCATGCAAGTCGACACAAATCTTAGAAAAAGAAGTTTCAAAATCGATGCTCATCCTCAAATCCATGATAAACCATCCAAACCGATGCATGAAAATGGAAACATAAGCAATATGCATAACGAGGAACATGGAATGACAATCTATGTTGAAAATGGATAACCCGGGCATGTACTTCCTTTAGAAACTCGAAATGATGAAAAACATCATCGCATGTAAAAACACAAAAAACGAAGAAACAGAATCGGTACTTTAGTAGAACACATAGCCCGGAACTCAAAACCTAAAGGGCCCATAGCCAAAAAGTGGCCTGTCGGCCACCAATCGGCAGCCAATAAGGCTCATGACGGTGGCGGTCGGCGGCCAAATTGGCCGGCCTCCGATCGCTTTTCGCCTCGCCCTTTAGAAACCCGAGTTCTATGCTATGCTATCTACTAAAAGACGGAATCAAATAAGAAAAGGATAAAACGGAAAATGGGTGCTGTGATGGGTCGACGGTGGTGGTGGCCGGCAAGAAGCTAATGTCGCCGCCCGAGCCTCCCCGCCGATCCCCACCTCCGCCCACAACAGGTTCGAAGCTGCTCGCCCGTCCAGAAACACAGAGAGACTAAGAAATGAACGTTGAAAATGAAGCGCCCTAGCCTCTATTTATAGGAAAGGTGGGTCAGCAGTACTATACAAGAATCGTCCCTTTTTCGAAAACGAAAAATGATGCATCTTTGCAAACAGACTCCAAAATCAAGAAACTTGGTACCCATGGACTGAAATAAAATACCGGACACAACGACTATAAACAAGATATGCTTTAAAAGACCCATGAAAAGTTCTGTTGATAACTTCCCAAGTGCCAAACCTTCGTGGGTGGTCGAAAACCTACATACTTAGTGTCTATGAATTCGCTATAAGACACTCTTCACAACGCCTCAAGTTTTGTGACGGTCGATCACCGAAACAAAAGTCAACCTTCGACCTTTCTCAAAAACGTGCCGAACAAACCCAAGTTTAGGAAGGACGGGTATTACATCCTCCCTCCTTAGAAAAATTATGTCCCCGTAATTTCAAGCACGTGGCGAAACAACTCGTGGTACTTAGCCCGTAACTTGTCCTCCAACCCAACGTAGCTTCTTCCTCACCGTGGTTTCACAACAGCCACCAACCGAATCTTGTTCCTCAACTCCTCGACTTCCCGCTCAGGATAGCCACCGGTCTCTCCTCGTAACTCAAATCCCGAAAGCAAGGACCACCGATCATGCTTAATCACATGTTTGGGTCGAACACGCATTTTCTCACCGAGAAACGTGAAACACGTCAGGCACATCTCTGCTAGGTGGCAACGCTAACCTATAGGCAATGTGTCCTATCCTTTCGAGAACTTCAAAAGGTTCAACAAACCTTGGTCGCAACTTACTTCGCTTCCCAAAACGAACGACTCCTCTCATCGGGAAAACTTAAGAAAGACGCGATCTCCACCATGAATCAACATCCAGACGACGCTTGTCCGTGATAGGACTTCGCCATCCCGTGCTTCCTTGATCCTTCTCGATCCGATCGATAACCTCGACCGCCTCACGAACCATCTCTCGTCCTAACATCTTTCCTTGCCCACTTCGCCCCTAATAAAGTGGCGATCGCACTTCCTTCCGACAACCCTTCATAGTGAGCCATTCCTATGGTGGCTCGATAATCGTTGTTATAGGCAAACCCACCAAAGGTAGTATCTCTTCCCACTTCCTCGCTTGACACGATCGCCGCAACATATCCTCCAAAACCTCGAATCGCCCTTTCCGATTGTCCGTCTGTTTGATCATGGAAGGCTGTACTGAGATTCAACTTGGTCCCCATGGCTTCTTACAGACTCTTCCAAAACCTTGACGTAAACCTAGGGTCACGATCCGATGTAATCGATACCGCACACCATATAGCCGCATAATCTTTCGACATAAAGTCGAGGAAGCTTATCTAACCCGCACGTTATCCGAATCGGTAAGAAATGAGTCGATTTATCACCGTCGATGACAACCCATATAGCGTGTTTTTTCTCACGACCTTGGAAAACTCACCACAAAATCCATACCGATGTGCTCCCATTTCCACTCGATTGGTAACGGTTGCAACAAACCCGAAGGATGTTGATGCACAATTTTCACTTGTCGACAAGCCAAACAACGCCCACAAACGCTGCTACATCATTTTTCATCCTTCCCACCAAAAGTTCCTTTAAGGTCTCAGACATTTTGGTACTTCCCGGATAAGTCAGATATGGTGCCTCATGAGCTTCACTCATGATCTTATCTCACACCCCTATCGAGTGGCACACATAACCTTCCTAATAATAGCTGCCAGGTCGATTTTATACCGAAAGCGCTTTGGTTGAGCTTGTATACAATGTTTATCGTTACCACTATTACAATCTCCTATCCGAATTGATTACTTGATTGTATATATCTCGTGTCCCCTTATCTCATATATGTTAGATCATACAAGGTGTAGAAGATCACGTAAGTCCGTATGATTGGTCAAGCTTAACGAGATATAAAAGAATCACACCGAGACAACTTAAGGACGAGTTGCCAGATAGTCATGTATAGACGAGAAGTGACTTGACTTGTTACTTGTCTATGCCGGTAAGTCTCGACGATTGATGGATCACAAGGAGACGAGTTCTTCTATCCGACCGTCGGAAGAACCTAGATCTCGTGACTTAGGACGATCTAAACCCCGATAAGGTATTAGGCGAGTATGAGTTGTCGACCATAACTTCGACTTGTTACGGGTGAGGGTTATATGTTCTAACCCAATATTCTCCACATCTCGGGTGGCAAGGTTTGATGTCATGCTAGTTATCTCAGACGAGTCATCGATCCGCTAGGATGATGACGCCCCTTAATGAGCTCAAAGGTTTATTGTACTAAACCCCGCAGTTGAGTTAGCTCAAGCACAATAATAAGGTTGAGTGGTACTACTTAAGGAATTAAAGATATTAATTATTTTAAGCAAATGTAATGCTCTAAATAATTAATGGACGGCAATATCTTAAATACGGGTTTCAGAATGTCAAGTGCAAGTCCGACTCACCTTCTAATAAAGGGTAAGTCAAGATTTATTCTCTAGTGGCATGAATGAATATTTATAAATTAATTTATGTTCGGGTCGAACATAAGATAATTAATTTATTTGAGGCCCATCTTTATTTCTTGATTTGATCCTCGGGTCGGCCCATCCAGCCCCGAGCTTATGGAAATCGCTCTCTCTCTCTATGGATGTGATTTTATTCTTCGATACCGTCCTTTCTAAGCTTCGCTTTATGGCACGCTTTTTCGAGAAAAGGTCAAAATGTTGACTTTTGTTTCGTGATACGACCGCCACGAAACCCAGAGTTGTGAAGAGTGTCTTACGACTAATTCATGACACTGGTATGCAGTGTTTTCACCACCCATGAAGGTTCGCACCGGAAGTTATCAAAAATCGACTTTTCATGGATCTTTAAAAGCATATCTTGTTTATAGTCGTTGTGTCCGTATTTTATTTCGTGTCCATGGGTACTAAGTTTGCTAAATTTGAGTCCGCTTGCAAAAGTTGCCGCTTATGCTGTTAAAAGGGTCCAGGTAAACAATACAAGCAGCTCCGCTTCCTATAAATAGAGGCTAGGCTTCATTTTCAACGCTCATTTCCTTCGCTCTCGTGTTTACGGACAGCCGAGTAGCTCTGTGCACGCCGCAAGTCACGGAGAGTGGGAATCGAGCCGGAGCCACGGCGGCGCCTTATGCGCCATCGCCGAGCCACCACCGCCGATCAACCTCTCACCGGCAGCCCTGCTTTTCGCTTTTTTCCTTTTCTTGTTTTGATTCCGCCTTTAGTAGATCGATAGCATAGAACTCGGGATTCTAAAGCGACGAGGCGTGAAAACGGCCGAGGCTCGCCGACGATTAAGACCGCCGCCCCACTCACGCCGCCGTGAGCTTGTTGGTGCCGATTGCGGCCGACGAGCCACCTTTTCGCTATGGGTCCTTTAGATTTTGAGTTCCGCCATGCATTCTACTAAAGTACCGATTTCGCTTTCCTTTTTCGCGCTCGCATGTCGGATGTTTTCCGCTGTTTCAGTTTTCTAAAGGAAGACATGCCCGGTTATCCATTTTAATGTAGTTTGTCATTCCATGTTCGTCGTTATGCATATTGCTTATGTTTCCATTTTCATGCATCGATTTTGACGGTTTATCCTAGATCCGGCGATAGGCATCGATTAAGCTTCTTCACGCTAAGATTCGAGTCAACTTGCATGCATGGATATTTTGAAAGTACCCTATTATAGGTCTTGATGCCCGAATATATTTTCCTTCAGATCGAGTTGATTTGAAACCCGTAGAGTGCCAAATATGGTTCGTAAAGTCGAAACCCTAGCTTTGCTTCGATCTTCGCTCGATCACGATGTTGCTTTGCTTTGTGGGATGACCCCAAAAGTTGTTCCTTCTGTTACTGTGCACCTACCACAGGCGATCGGTGAAGTCATCGGATCCGTAGATATCTCCCGCCATGCTCTGCTCGTGTCGGGTTATATATGCTTATTTTGAGTTATTTACTATGATATTTCAAAATAAAACATGCTACCAGAAATTTTTTGATGAAGTTACATCGCTCCCCGATCCGAGATATGGTTATATTGTGATTGTGCACGATCTCTATTCGTGGTTGATCACCATCTCGAGTATTGATCGAAGTGATAGACCCCAACACGTGGTTATGGTTCTAAAGCGATAGACCCTAAGTCCACACGAAATGGTAATGAGGTGGTTATGGTTCGACGGATTCAATCAAGTCCACACCGAGTTAGCCTACCGGATACGCCCGCACGGGCCGATCGGATATGTTCCGCCAAATGAATGAGATGTGATGGGCTGGCGGATACGCTCCGAGCCGTGGTTCTGGTTCTATGATGAGTAAAAGAATAACGGATCGTATCGAAAAATGAAAATCTATTTTGCTTACTTAGAAGTGGATTTACGCTTTAAAACCTTCTAAGGTAAGTGCTCAACACCGCATCATGATTCTTTTCGATTTATGATAAAACCTCACCGAAGTGCGCTAGTACTCACCCCAAACTCTTTTTCAAATCTTTTCATAGACGGATGAGGTCGACGCGACGCTGGAGGTGGAGTCATGGTTCTTCATGCTATGCTTCCGATGTCAGGTTATATACGCATTCGATATTGATGTATTCTTGTCCCTTATTTTGCTTTCCGATTGGGAACAAGATTTGTTATGTTATATTATGCCGCGAGTCTCGACACGAAAGATGCTATGTGGTCGACCGCCTAGTCAATGTGGTGTAATGCTATTTTGCTTTTTTCATTACTTGTTATAAACCAAGATCATGTTTCGAGGTTATGGTATCGATATTATTCTCGCTGGTGGATTGTTTGTGCACCCTCCCTTCGTGATATGTCCTAGTTATAGGAGATGCTGTCCGATATCATGGTCACATCTTCTTATCATGTATGTTATATGTATTTCCTTCTTCCCCGCTTAACCCTCACCCCTAATCACACCCCGCATCCGTGCCTTCCTGAATTGGGGCGTGAGTTTGGTATCGAGCAATGGTTCTCGCTTTGACCTAGTTATCCGATATCAAAGCGCTTGTTTGCTTTATATCATGTGCGTTTGAAATCGAGTGTTTAGAACTTGTCCTTCTAAACTGCTCATCGTGCATGCCTACGCCACCACCGTCAGCCGCCCTTTAAAAGGGGATGAGGTATGTGTTTATTTGCCGATGCTTTATGTGGTTACGTGATGCTTGACGTGATCTCGTTTCATGTGTTTTGCTCGTAAGAGTTTACGGAAGTAAACGTGATGTGGATGTCGAGGTGAGACGGACGTGGTATGGTCAGCGTTGATGTGGACGTGGAAATGATTTGTCGATGGGACGGAAGCGGCCTATGCGATCGTGATGTGAAAATCGCTTATATGATATGATGTGATTGATGTGATCACGATGGTTGATGTAAGTCATGTGTTTACATAGCAATGCTGTCGATTGAAAATCTTGTTTATTTTGATAAACGAGTGCTTGTAAGTAAACTCAGATTTGCTTACTTGATTATTATGATAAATATCGATATTGATATCGATATGTGTTGAAATGAACATGTGTTTGAGATATGATTACCCGTATGATCAGCGTAAAAGGAAACGTGAATATTTGTTGTTATGTCGATAAACCAACATGTAGGTTTATGGATATTCAAAGGCCCATACAACGTTGGTTAAGATCCCATGTGATGGACGAGCAGATCCGTAAGTTCGTGGAATGTACCAGAATGTCCATGAGCTGTGAGTATTTCGGGAGATTTGTTGGATTGTGGAGAAAGATCCGAGATAGTGGGAAAGTATCCGAGTACGAGGCTTACTATCGGATGACGTAAAGGTCGCCGGCAAAGTTGGCAAACCGTGGACGAAGGCAAGGGTACGTAATGTTCCGCCGGGATCCTATCACGGAGACACCTTGCCTGGATTTCACCGAGTTCGCCGCCGAGTATGGAGACAAAGGGACCGATAATCGAGGTATACCATCCGGCGAGGATGTGATAGCAAGGCATGTTTGAGGACCGATCCGATTGATGATAGGGATGATGTTCCCAAGAGCCTTGGGAGAGCAGCCCATCGCCGACGATCACCGCCGCATCAGATACACCACCACTACACCTCCATCGACGATCCTTACCTTCCGGGCGACCCGAACGATTTTGAGGCGTGAACCTCCCGCGAGAGATTGTCCATCCGACAAAGGGTGGAAGAAACCCAGATCAATCTTCATGCCACCGAACAAGACGTTGGCATCCGGAAGGAGACTCGAGAGGGAGGAGGACCCTGAGGAGGACGAGGAGGATAGTGAGGGCTCGAGGACCCGTGATCCAGATAGCCGATGACTCACGAGGTCGAGCATGTTGAGGAAGGGCAAGAGCTGAGATGTGGACTCAGTACGTTTTCACCGACACTCAGCAATCGAGCGCAGCTTGACGGGATCATACCCACGAGACTTGCTTCACGCAGATCGCCACCAAGCGGCACTCAATCAAGCCCCGATAGGAAGGGGAGAGGACGAGGAAAGGCAAATGGAACCATTGAAACAAGCGAGAGTAGTGGACGGATATGGAGTACGTGAGATCCGGTAGTCGCAGGTATAAATGACTGCAGTAGTCCGCTTAAGCATGGACAGAGCGACATCTTTGCAGCGACCGTAGTCGATTCTTTTGCTCATATCCGACCTTTTCGACCGACATACCTTGATCTTATATTTGACAATTCTTCATGGACAATATCGATACTAACGCCGCCTACGACATGATGTTTATGCTTGGTGCTTATATGTGATATGAGCTATGCCATGATAATATATGATCTATGCGACGTGGTGATGATAATGTTATGTGAAATGCATAACGATGATGTGTAAGGTGGATTGCATGATTATATGTGATCGTATGATATATGACATATGTGATGATATGTGATATGGGTGATGATATATGTTATGCGATGATACCCGTTATCTATGCGAACGTGTTTCCATGTTTCAAACGCCGCACGTAATGCCGAGAACAAAGAACCGTAGAAACAATAACGTGGAAGAAGCCCAGAACCACCTTGGTTCAACGGCATGCGATCGAGAGTTTTCATAGGCGTAATCCCCACACTCGACGGTCTCGCGAACCGATCGACGCCGAGAACCGGATACGATCCACCGAAGGATCTTCAATACATCGGTCGCGAAGAAACGTAAAGTCGAATTCAGCGATCTTTCACCAACCGACGAGGCTGATTGTGGGAATCCGTGAGGAGGACCCCAACACCGTGATAGTGGGAAGGTATACGGGAAGATTTCAAGCAAGAACTCATGGAAAATACGTACCGGCGCTTACGCGCAGAAGGTAAAACGAAGTTCGAATCTTCGCCAAGGAAGAAGGACGGTCACCGAGCACGCATCGCCGCTCAATCATCTCGTCACGCTACGCCACGCACCTGGTCGGCACCGAGGCCGCCAGGCGCATGTGTTCGTGAGAGGACTCACCCGAGATCGAATTTCGCCGTCGGGCCGTGAGATCCGACGATGCGCAGCCTCGAACCGGCTTTAAACATTGAGTCAATGTTGCCCAGAGAGAACGATGCCACCCGGACAGCCAAATGACTGAGGAAGAGGTAAGAGGAAATGGAAGATCGAGGAAAGGCAATCAGTGTTCCATGAACCAGAAGGTCCAGTTGATTCCGAGGAATCTAGGTATTCGCGAAAGAGAAAGGCAACCTGGGAAGGAATTTCCAACCCATGCGCGGGCAGCAAGGGGTGGAAAACCTTGTGCCGTAAATGTCGAGGAATCATTTAGGCGAGTGCAAGGTAACGCTGAGAGTTATCGCTAGGAAGTTTGACATTACGCCGAGATTGTCCATTAGAGGTCCGCAAGCAGCACCACCAAGAGACAAAGATCCAGCCCGCAGAGGCAAAACCAAGCTCCGCCGAGGACAAACAACGGAGTAGGAGGTCACCCTAGGCCAAGAAACCAAAGGCCACCGCAGCAAGTGCGGTGTACGCTGAATCAAGCAGCAAAGACAAGCTCCCGGAAATCTTGCAGTATAATCCATATGAGTGATATATTGCCGCTTTGTTTGACACAGAGCCTCACATTCTTTGTTTCGAGAATCGCGGTGAGAGGTTGGGTTTGGTACCCAAGAAATCACAGTAGTACCCTGAAATTAGCATCCCGCCGTGAAGTTAAAGGCAAAAGAGATTTGCCGTAACCGTGAGGTAGAAATCAGGAGCGTAGGTCCTGTCAATTTGCATGTCATCGGAATGGAAGATTTCGATGTCATCTTGGCATGGATTGGTTGAAAAGCACATGGAAACTATACGCTGTCGAGAGAGAAGTTGTTTTTGAACAGCCGGGCGAGTGGAAGTTTGTTTCACGGATAAGGACGGGTGTTCATGCGTACAATGATCTCAAGACAAGGCGTAAGGATGATCAGATGGAAGTCACAAACTTTCTGGTGAGTTTGACAGGCACGCCAAGAGCGCAAGGCTGCAAGAGGAGCCAGCAGTGTGAATATCCGGACGTGTTTCCCGAGGACTCGCCAGACGCATCACCGACAGACAAGTGGAATTCACTATTGATCCGGAACCAAGAGCAAGACCAAGATCAAAGGCACCATACAAAATGACACCTAAAGAATTGCAAGAACCGAAAGCGCAGCTGCAGGAGCCGTTGATCAGGTTTTATCCGACCCAGCGGTCGCCGGGAGCGCCAGCTCGCTCACAAGAAGAAGGATGTGTCAATGCGATGTGCATTGACTACAGAGAGTCAATAAGCTAACGATCAAGAATGATATCCTCTTCCAAGGATCGACGACCGCTTGACCACCAAAGGAGCAAGTGTCTTCTAAGATCGATTTGAGGTCGCTACCATCACTGAAGATTAGGAAGGAGGACGCTATAAGACCACGCTCGTAACAAGGTATGGGCACCACGAGTTCATCGTGATGCCGCTTGGTTTCGACCAATGCGCCAGTTAGCTTCCATGGATCCGATGAATCGAGTTTTCCATCAAGATTCGGATAGTTTCATCTCGTTTTATCGGCGATATTCTCATCTATTCCAAGAATGTAGAGTTGCATAGAGAACACCTCCGCACTGCTCGGAAACGCTACGAGCAGAGAGGTTGTATGCCAAGTATAGTAAGTGCGAAGTTTTGGCTCAAAGAAGTGATGTTCCTCGACATATCGTGGTTTGCGTATGAATCAAAGTCGACCCAGCCAAGGTGAAGCAGTAGTAATCGAAGGTTCCACTAATGCCAATGAGGTTCAAGCTTTCAGGCTTGGTAGATATTATAGACGCTTCATCAAGGGTTTTCAAGTTGGCAAGGCCGATGACGCAATGTTTTAGGAAAGGGATCAAGTTTCATGGTCCAAGTTAGAAGCAAGTTTCAAGAGTTGAAGTTAATCTAACAACCGCCCAATGTTAGCCGCACCGAAGGGAACGATGGGTTTGTGGTCTACACCGATGCTTCCAAGCTTGATTAGGTTGTGTTCTTATGCGTAACGGAAGGTTATAGCCACGCTGCCTCGCCGCTTGAAACCGCACGAGTTGAGCTACCCAACTCACGACCTGAGTTAGCAAAGCAGCTGCTCATGCTGAAGATTTGAGGCACTATCTCTATGGAGTTAAGTGAGATCTTCACGACCACAAGAGCCTCAAGTACTTTTTGAACAAAATGAGTTGAACATGAGGTAAAGGAGATGGCTAGAGTTGGTAAAGGATTATGATTGCTCTATCACCGTCACCCGGAAAGCCAATGTCGTGGCAGATGCCCCTACCGCAAGTCAAGAGCGAAGTTGGGATATCTTTCACGCAAGAGAAAGGGCTTATTCGAGATTTTGAGAAGCTCACCGCAAGTGATTCACCCACCGAATCAAAGGTGGATTCATCGCAGCCTTGACAACCGAACCAACCGAGAGAAGCCATCGTGGATCGCAAGAACGGCGAGACGAATTCTCGGAGAAGATGCTTCAAAGCAAGGATAGAAGATAGCAAGGGTTTCATGTGGTTTAAAGACAACGCGCTACTATTCCGAGGAAGGTTATGTGTGCCACCAATAGGAATTGAGAGATAAGATCATGAGCGAAGCTCATGAGGCAATCGTGATACAAACCATCCGTGAAGCACCAAATGTACAGAGACCTTAAGAGGAACTTTTGGTGGCGGATGAAAAGGATGTAGTCGCGCTAGGAACGTTGTTTGGCTTGTCGCCAGTGAAAGCAGACACCAACGTCCGTCAAGTTTGTTGCAACCGCTACCAATCCCGTGAGTGGAAACGGGATCATATCGGTATGGATTTTGTGGTGAGTTTTCCAAGGTCGCGAGGAAACACCGCTATATGGGTTGTTGTCGATAGACCGACTAAGTCACCATTTCACCGATTCGGATGACGACGGGTTAGATAAGCTTGCTCACCTTTTACGTTAGAGAGATCGACGGTTACATGGGCGTGCCGGGTATCGATTACATCGATCGTGACCCGAGGTTCACGCCAAGGTTTTAGAGGAGTCTACAGAAGTTATGGGACCAAGTGAATCTCAAGATGTTTTTCCATCCTCGATCGACGGCCAACGGGAAGGACGATTGTGTCTCGAAGATATGTCATGAGCAAATGCGTCGATAGAGGAGGAAATTGGGAAGAGATACTACCTTTGTGGAGTTTGCCTATAACAAACATGCTATCGTGCCACCATAGAATAGCTCCTATGCGGTTGCCAGAAGGAAGTGTCGATCGCCACTTTATCGGGACGGCGGGCAGAGAAAGATGTTAGGACCGTAGATGGTTCAATGACGATCGAGGTTATCGATCGATCTGCCAAGGATCAAGGAAGCTCAGATGCGTAAGTCCTATGCGACAAGCCGCCGACGGATCTTCGGGCTCATGATCGAGATCGCTTTCCTTAAGGTTTCCGACGAGAGGAGTCGCTCGCTTTGGGAAACGAGATAAGTTGCGATCGAGGTTCGCTGGACCTTCAAGTTCTTGAGAGAATAGCCCCATTGCCTATAGGTTAGCTTTGCCGCCTAGCATCGGAGACGTGCACGACGTGTTTCACGCTTTCGCTTGAGAAAGCACGGTTCGACCCAAAACACGGATCAAGCACGACCAAGTGGTTCTGTCGTGATCCGAGTTACGAGAGAGGCCAAGGCTATCTTGGAACGAGAAGTGAAGGAGTTGAGGAACAAATGATTCCTTTCAGCGGTGTTGGAATCACCATGGCAAGAGAAGCTACGGGAGTTGAAGACAAGTTCGTGGCTCAAGATCATGAGTTGTTTTCTCCACGTGTTTGAAATTTCGGGATGAAATTTTAAGCTCGCTTTGCATGGCACGCCGAGAAAAGGTCAAAAGGTTGACTTTTATTTCGGTGATGCGATCGTCACAAAACCTCAAAGCGCAGGAAGAGTGTTTTATGACTAATTCATAGACACTAAGTATGCAGTTTTCACCACCCATGAAGGTTCGCACCGGAAGTTATCGAAAACCGAACTTTTCATGGATCTTTAAAAGCATATCTTGTTTACAATGCAGTCCGTATTTTATTTCGTGTCCATGGGTACTAAGTTTACTAAATTTGAGTCCGTTGCAAAGTTGCGCCGCTTATGCTTAAAAGCGGCCAGCCATAAGAACAAATTACCGCTTTTTCCTAAAATAGGAGGCTAGGGCCTTCATTTTCAACGCTCATTTCCTTCGCCTCCGTGTTTACGGATAAGTCGAGCAGCTCCTGTGCACGCGTGGAAGCATGCAGAGATGGGAATCGAGCCGTGGAAGCCACGGCGCCATCATACGCCGAGCCACCACCACCGATCAACCTCTCCCCGCAGCCCTGCTCTTTTTTGTCCTTTTCTTGTTTTGATTCCGCCTTTTAGTTGATCGTATAGCATAGAACTCGATTCTAAAGCGACGAGGCGGAAAACCACGAGGCCTACCGACGGCTAAGACCGCCGCCCCCACTCACGCCGCCGTGAGCTTGTTGGTCGCCGATTTCAGGTCACGAGCCACCTTTTGGCTACGGGTCCTTTAGGTTTGAGTTCCGGCCATGCATTCTACTAAAGTACCGATCTGCTTTTCGCTTTTCGCTTCGCATGTCGGGATGTTTTTCACGCTTCGAGTTTTCTAAAGGAAGACATGCCCAAGTTATCCATTTTCAATGTAGTTTGTCATTCCATGTTCGCCGTTATTCATATTGCTTATGTTTCCATTTTCATGCATCGATTTTGATGGTTTATCCTAGATCCGAGGATAGCATCGATTTCAAGCTTCTTCACCGCTAAGATTTGAGTCAACTAGCATGCATGCATATTTTGAAAGTACCCTATTATAGGTCTTGATGCCTCAATATATTTCCTTCGTGATCGAGTGGATTTGAAAACCGAGAGTGCCAAATATGGGTTCGTAAAGTCGAAACCCTAGTTTTGCTTTCGACTTCGCTGATCACGATGTTGCTTTGCTTTGTGGGACGCGACCCCAAAAGTTGTTCCGCCTTGTTACTGTGTACCTACTAGTACGATCGGTGAAGTCATCGGATCCGTAGATATCTCCGGCCGACGCTGCCTGCTCGTGTCGGGTTATATATGCTTATTTCGAAGTTATTTACTCGATATTTCAAAATAAAACATGTGCGCCAGAAATGTTTTGATGAAGTTATTATCGTTATCCGATCCGAGATATGGTTATATTGTGATTGTGCACGGATCTCTATTCGTGGGTTGATCACCATCTTGAGTATTGATCGAAGTGATAGACCCCAACACGTGGTTATGGTTCGGGCGGATAGACCCCTAAGTCCACACGGAAATGTTAATGAGGTGGTTATGGTTCGACGGATTCACCTCAAGTCCACACCGAGTTAGCCGGCCGGATACGCCCGCATGGGCCAATCGGATATGTTCCGGCTGAATGAACGAGATGTGACGGGTCAAGGGATACGCCCGAGCCATGGTTCTTGGTTCTATGACGGAGTAACAAGAATAACGATCGTATCGAAAAATGAAAATCTATTTTGCTTACTTAGAAGTGGATTTACGCTTTAAAACCTTCTAAGGTAAGTGCTCAACACTCGCATCATGATTCTTTTATTTATGATAAAACCCCACCGAGTGCACTAGTACTCACCCCAAACTCTTTTTCAAATCTTTCACGTATTGGATGAGGGTCGGACGGGCGACACTGAGGCTGGAGTCGGGTTCTTCATGCTTTGCTTCGCGATGTCAGGTTATATACGCACTCGATATTGATGTATTCTTGTCCCTTATTTTGCTTTCCGATTGGGAACAAGATTTGTTATGTCAGATTATGTCGTGAGTCTCGATACGAGCATGCTATGTGGTCGACCGGTCTAGTCAATGTGGTGTAATGCTATTTTGCTTTCGCATTACTTGTTATAAACCAAGATCATGTTTCGAGGTTATGGTATCGATATTATTCTCTGGTGGATTGTTTGTGCACCCTCCCTTCGTGATATGTCCTAGTTATAGAGAGATGTTGTCCGATATCATGGTCACATCTTCTTATCATATATGTTATATGTATTCCCCTTCTTCCCCGCTTCTAACCCCCACCCCTAATCACACCCCGCATCCGTGCCTTTCCTCGTGAATTACGGCGCGACATATTCTCTTTATCCTATAAGGATATTATTATATTTATGGATATGCATGGATCCTTCCTTATGGATTATGGTAATGCATTATAAATATAAGGTAAGAGATAAGATCAAAACTAATCATCAATTATTATCCATAATTTTCGAGAATCTCATAGAGTTTGGGAGAGAATTTTCAAAATCAAAGAGAGAAATAGGGTGATTTTCAGTAGCATTCTCCATAGATTATCCTCACTGATATTGGAGATTGGGCAACCGGATACACCCGTAAGATCAAAGCACGAGTCTCGATCCGCTCATCCCCGACATGATTCAAAGGTAAACACGAGAAAACCCCTACGTGTTGCAATTAATTATATAGGTGCATGCTAAGAATATAATCAATGTATGGTGAATTAAACATCCAAGATAGATCCTGGAGTAGGTTAAAACCGTTTTCCTTACACTGTATCGAGCCTCGATCGATTCGCCTGCTGATTAATTCACGCTTGATTATTACATGCGCAATTAATTAATTGTTGATCCGCTGCTCATCGTGGCTCGGTTTTATTTTGTCTCGATTTTGTTTTTCACCACGAAAACCGTGGTTAGATTAGATTTTCCCCAGAAATCTTATGTGTAAAAAGAAGAACGCAAGACGAAAGACGAAGAACGAGACGATTTAACACCAATCGGATGATGCCGGAAACCGGACGACGGCCGAGGGTGTACGGGCGACGGCACGCGACGCGTTTCGGCGCTGCACAAGACCGCCAATCGCATGTGTGCATGTTCTCGGCAGCCCTGGATAGCGGCGCGTGGCGCGCAGTGGCGACACGAGCAGCGCATCGCCGGCCGCCGGGCGCGGGCGCGTGCTTCGGCGATGGATGCTCGCACCGCCGGGCGCTGATCGCGCGCGCCGATGGTGCTCGCCGCGTTCGCTGGGCACCTTCAAGGCCCATGAGGGGTACGCGCGAGATCCCCGACGCGGGCGACGGGCGCGTTATCGCGCGAGATCCCCGGCGCCATGCGAGCAGCCGCGATCGCGAGGACGGCCACGAGGCAATGCGCAGCAGCGCGCGCGCTGGTAGCGGCGGCGGGCGCGAGCATGGTCGAGCACGCGAAGCTCGGGCGGGTCGCGGTCGCCTTCACGACCGCGAGGCAGCCCCGGGAGGAGCACGCGAGGCGGCGCGACGTAGGGCGATCAAGGCGCGCGCTGGTGTGCGCTCACGCTGCCCAGCCTTATTTTGGGCAACCGCCTGCACCTGCTTTTCCACCGAACCGATTTTTTAGGCCCAAATCCAGCTGACGAATCCGTCCGTGCCTGCACGCGAGGCCCATTTTTTCAAAGTTAACGAAGATCTCGACTTTGCAATTCTATGTAATAGATTAGGCAGAGTGAAAGTGTTCCGTATGAACGCTTTATTTTATTTTTAATCGCTCATAGCATGTCGTGGATGTTGAAATTATGTAGAAGCATGCAATGTATGTTTAAATTACGAGACAAACATATTATATGTTTTCATGATCGACGCATAGTAAGTATGCTATGTTTATCGCTGCAAGCATATTTTAGAATTTCGCGAGCATGTTTTACATGTCGAGTTCTATAGAAAAGCATGCTAGATTACGTGATCTCGCATGGACAAACCTTTTGAACAAAAATACTAAGTAACCCGACATATTAATTTTAAATTAAAATGTCAAGACCTCCACTTTTGATATCTCAACAAAGTGATACGCACTGTGAGTAAACGCTCACACGCGGCTTGCTTGCACTGCTTGTCATAAGTTTGTTAGATGAGATTTCTAAATAAAACATTT
>JAODLM010000172.1:0-110666 GCA_036937905.1 Salvia rosmarinus
CTAAATCTTTAAGTGAAGAACAATAAACAAAAGCTAGGAGACGAAGTTAGGAGGCTTCAACTTACATATATCAGTAAACTTATGTGTCTCTTACATGCAATGATCCATAGCAATCATTTTTTTTTTGTCATTGTCGGAGGTGGTTTCTAGAAGTTAAGTCAATCCCTTTTACTGTAGATATAATCTTGCTCACATTTTGGGAAATTGGGATGAGTTGCTGAAATATATGTTGTAGTACTTAAAGGAAAATAGAAATTTCACTGAAGGTGAAGTCTTATTATATATCTGACAGATTGGAGTTTATTTTTTTGGTTCTGCAGAATGCACAGCATTTTGAATCCAACACAGCTTTATGTAAAGTGTGCACTGCTGAGGGTTCTTACATAGTGAGGTCATAATTGTCTTATTCCTACCTCTAAATTATGTCGGTCATTATTAATCATAACTAACATTTCATTTACTGTATCAGGTGTTGTGTAAAAGGATCGCTGTTGGAAGTAAATGAAAGGCTCATCAAGCAACCAGAATTGCTTAACACGATGGTAGGTGAACTGTTGTTGTCTTCAATGGCTATTCATTCTCAAGCTAAGCTCGTGTTTGTAATCACTCTGTTTTTGGTTGCTATCTTCTGGAAGCTTTTGTAGTATCGTCCAAAAAATTTGAATTCTTAGCACAATAGTAAATTACGTTTAACAACATAACGGGTTATGTGTTATCTTAGACTGGCTTGGTGCATTAGGGATTGGAAAATGGAAAGTCTAAGAAATAGGCATTCTTAATTCTTAAAAACTTAATTAACTAGTCATAATAATAAGTGCTAGGTCAGGCTAGATAAACCAGTCTTTTAGTCCTAGGAAATGGAACAAAACAAGCTGAAATGGCCTTGTTGTACTTACTGATAGGATTAGTTCGATAAACAGTGAAAATAAAGATGTTAGTTATCTTGGAAACTTCTTGTCAATAAACCCTCTCCGGCAATAGAATATTTCAGCTACGAAAAATGTATAAGCTCATCGGTATGTAGAAAAATTTGGGGAGGTCTCCTGTGCGCGCGCACAGTAGAATATTTCAGCTACGAAAAATGTATAAGCTCATCGGTATGTAGCAAAATTTGGGTAGGTCTCCTGTGCGCGCGCACAGTGAAACCACCCCTAATTAATTAATAATTAATCTTAATGAATTAATTAATTCTAATTAAATTTAATTAATTAATTAATTCTAATTAAAATTAATTAGTTTAATAAATTTTAATTATAAATTAATAAATAATAATTTTGAATTAATATATCTTAATTGTGAATTAATAAACTCTAATCGTGAATTAATAAACCCTAATTTTAAATTAATAAACCCTAATTATGCATTAATAAACCCTTATTTTAAATTAATAAACCCTATTTAGAATTAATAAATCCTAATTTGAAATAATAAACCCTAATTTTGAATAATAAACCCTAATTATGAATTAATAAATCCTAAATTTGAATTAATAAACCCTAATTATAAATTAATAAACCCTAATCATGAATTAATAAACAAAATACAAAATAATAAAATAACACACTAAAAACAATAAGATAAAGGCAACAAAATAAAAATGACACTTATAAAATCAACAAAACCTATGCGCGCATAGTAAGGGCGCGCGTACAGAAGTCTTTGTCGCAAAATTTTACATATTGTTCAGTCCACCCATGCTTGCCTGATCATCAAAAAGTAACAGTAGCTATCATCTGTGATTTTAGCCGGACAGAGAGGGATATGTTGCGATTATGATGCCAAGACCTGCAGATTGGCTCAAATCAAGGGCTTCTGTGCTGGACTTTGAAGGCTACCGAGATTTGAGAACTGAGCAGTGATATTGTCGGCAATTCTTGCTTCTGTTGCAGTAAATCTTGAGGGCTTGTTGCAACAAATTGCATTCTCAATTTTTTGATAATTTGGATGGAACTTGTAACTTTATCTGATTATTACTTGATATAAAAATATTGATCCTTTTTTTCTTTCTTTCTAAATTTAGTTTTTTACTTCGTCTTTTCTTCTGCTTTATTCTATCGTAATGTTCTTGAGACGCTTCGCCTAGTCTTCTGTGATGGCATTCTGCACCTCATATTTAAGAGGTGATCTCATTTCTGGACATCAACATATGCGAATATTGATATTTTTCTTGATACGAATGATATTATTATTCAATATAAATGATATTTGCTAATTATAGGATAAAAAAACAAATAATATTATTTTCATTGTAAATGATATTTTTCTTAGGAACAAATGATATTTTTATCCATTCGCAATGCAATGGACGGATGTAAAAGAGATTTTGTGCATATTTAAAGATGGGGTGTAATGATTCTATTCTGTTTTAATCAAGATTATCTTCCTTAAAAAGTTTCTTCTCAATTTCTTTTCTCTATACGCAATTTTATTTGTTCTGGTCTTTTTAATGAATTTCTCTCCAACTCATTGAACATTTTAGACATTTTGAAAAGAATTGAAACTATGCTTTTGCATTAGTAATAAATTTATATCCCGACGTGGAGCCCTATTAACCCTAATTTAATTAGGCAAAACATATATTAAAGTCTCTATAATTCTATTGTTTGTTTTACTAAGTACTTTAACTATATTTTGTCTCACTAGGTTCTTGTACTACTATATTTAATCTCAATAGGTCCTTGTACCATTTGCATTTGTCAATTGAAAATTGAAAATTCAAATAATGAAATGAAACCAAAATAATTTATATGATAATTTGGCATGGTACTGAGTATTTATGATAATTAGAAATAGCAGATATTTTGCAATTTCCCTTTAAGAATAATAAGATATAAACTCAAAATAGTTTCTATACGAAATTTCTTTTACAAAATAATCTAGCATTTGTCCAATGAAAAGCACTTCTGATATGCAGCTGAACTCTTGGTCGTGGTCATCATCTATAATCCGAAGCATCCTTGGTTCCACATCCAAAGTTGAAGATGATAAACCTTTCATATAATTGAAACTTCCCTATGCCAAGCTAGCTTATAGAATTTTTTATTTTATATTTTATTCAATCCTTTAGATTATTTGGAAAATAAAAATAGTACAAGAAGCGATAGGATACTGCCCAACTACTGGGCGGCGATCGAGCCCAATACAAGTAACCACGACATCAAGCTCGGCTGGACATGTTCGCCCATGAAGACTCCTAAAGTCGGTAGGACAGCAGAAAGCTCGGCCATATCTAAAGAATCCTAATTCGAAGGGATAGGATCTCGAATCCTAGTTAGAAGACTTGGATTCGAGATCTAGGTCAATACATTGTGTATAAATAGAGGCTAGATTAGACGACATAGATCATTCACTCTCTTTGTAATCACTTCTTATACTCTCAATACACATACTCTCTCTCTCTTGCCCCGTGGACGTAGATCTTATTCACAGATCGAACCACGTAAATCTTTGGTGTTCTTGCGCATTTATTTCCCTTACGAAATTAAGATCGATCACTGGCGCCGTCTGTGGGAAACGAAATATTGTGTTTTCGATCAACCACCGTTTACAGGGAAATAATCATGACCAGTACACGAAGCCATCATCGGGACCGTCGCGGCAACAACAACGGCGGCGGCGAAGGGAACGAGCTCGGCTCGGGAAGAGCCCAATCGGAGAAGAAACCCCGAAGGACATATCCAAAGTCTCGACGAGCACGGACACCCCGCCTGCAGGAGGCGAGGTTACCATAGAAGGAAATCGCAGCAATAATCCGGGGAACATCCGGCTCATAAGTAAACCTTGACGACGCCGTCGAGGATTTTCGAGAAAAATAAGAGAGCTTTCTCGGTACCTCGGTGAAGCACGTGGTCGGCCACGTCCGAAGAACGGAACATCAAGCCTCGTCTAGATACGAGGCATCACTGGCGAGGTCGGGGCCCAAACCGACCGCGCAACGAACGAGCAGCGGGAGAGGACGTCGTGATCGCCGCGAAGCCGACCTCGATCGCGAATAAATCCATCCAGTGAACTCCGCCCGATCTCCGAGGGGACGCAGCGCGAGAAAAGGCATCGAGGCCGCGAAGTCGGTCCGAGTCACCTAAACGAGTTCGATCGTTGAACTTCGTCCCGATCTCGGAAGGGCGGCCGATGGATACGGAAGATAGTCACCCGTTCTCAAATAGAATACTCAACACTTCTCTCCGGATAAATACGGGTACCAAGCATCGCCCCTATGACGGGTGAGGATCCACGAGAACTTCCTCTCGCGGTTCAATACAACATGATCAACCAACGTCTCATTTCGGTTCATATGTGTAAACTCTTCCGGAGTTACTCGTCGACAACGCCCGCGGTGGTTCGACGGTCTACCTCTACGGAAGCATCGGCTCTATCGCGACGATGGCGGCCTTCCATCGAAGGTTCTTCCAAAAGTGAGTCAAAACATCATCGGACACCTCCTCACCATAAGGCAAAGCCGTAATGAGTCCATCAGTGACTTCATGACAAGGTTTAACAAGGAGTGTTTAAAGGTCAAGACGTGAACGACATGTTGGTCATCTCGGCCTTCCAAAACGGCATCTTGCCGGGGGCCTTATACCGAGAGATCGTCAATCACGAACCCGTCTTCGCAAGCAGAGCTGTGGCGCATAGCCAACCGGTTCGCCAAAGCGGACGAGGCTGACAAGAGAAAGCGCGAAGCAGACAAGGCAGGACCCTCGGAAAAAGGAAGAAGAGACGAAGGAAGGGAAGATCGGAACAAGGCCGTGAGCGCCTTGGAAAGATTACATCGCCGATAAAATCCAGGCTCGATGCGCGCGCGCCTCGGGCGACCTCAATACACCCGGCGAAGCCGAGGGGCGTAAATCTCACCTCCATATGAACACTGTTAGAAGCCTCGACCGATGGCGGGAGGAAGAGGTGCCGACCTATGGATAAATCTTGCTCATTCCATGATGATTACAGGCACGACATCGAAGAGTGCAAAGAGCTCATGGGTGAAATAGAGATGCTAGTTCGGGACGGATCCACGAAGAAATACCGAGGACGAGTCGCCAAGCCGACCAAAGTCAAAAGAAGAAAAAGCGAGAGGAAGAGGGAAATTGTGCCCCTACAAAAACAAAGCGCAGCACCGGCGAGGAAGGAGATGGCGAGCCCCAATATGACGGGTGATCTCCACTATTACGGGCTCCCCGTGGAGTCGAAGTCCTCCCAAGGCCGATGCCGAAGTCCTAGAACCGTGAACCTACCAATAAGAGGTTCGAGAAGGACGAGGCGATCACCTTCTCAGAAGGCGACCCGTGCCAGCAGGTACCCACCGGGATCGTTGGTGATCCAGCGAGAGTCGCAAATAAATTGGTGAAGCGCGTTTACATTGGCAATGGCGTCGGTAAGCATCCTTTTCAAGGAATGCTTTGACAAGCTAGGAGTAGAAGAAGCGCCTCGCGCAAGCCCATTGCCACTCGAAGCTTCGTCCGGGAAGAGACGCCGGAAGTAATAATCGAGATACCGTCACGGTGGGAAAGCACCAACGACCTCGACCAAGGTGGTGCGGTTCTTCGTAGTGAAGGCCCACTCGCCGTATAACATCATACTAGGGCGAGATTGGCTGAACGTAAGGCGGTATGCTCAACGTACCACACGACGATAAAAATACCCACGAGGGAGCAGCCGTGATCCGAGGTGATCGGAAGCAAGCGAGGAATGTATGCAAGTTGCCTTACGAGTAGCGGGACCTCGGTCCGGCACCCATGAGCATAGCAATTAAGGAAACCCGAGGTTGGAGTCGGAAGTACATCGCCACTCCACGGCGGTCGGTGGAAGAGGTCGCATTGTACAAAGATGAGCCATTGAAGGTCGTCGGTTGGTTTCACCACGGCACACAAGTGAAGGATCGGATCATCCAACTCTAAGGAATTCGGGACGTGTTTGCTTGGTCTCCCTCGACATGACCGGAGTTTCGCGAGTATCATCACTCACCGGCTCAACATCGACCCGAACATAAAGCGGTTCGATGAAGCAAAGAATCTTCGCGCGAGCGGAACCAAGTCATTCATGAAGAGGTGAACCACTATTAAAAGCACACATCTTGTTCGAGGTCAAATATCCGACTGGATAGCCAACCCGGTGATGGTGAAGAAAGGAGGAGGGATGGCGAATGTGTATTGACTACACCGACCTCAATAAACATTGCCCAAAGTTGCTATCCCTTCCCAACATTGACAAGAAGGTCGACGCGTTGGTCGGATCTGAAGTCTTGATTTCTTGGACTTATACAAAGGGTATCACCAAGTCACGATGGACGACGAAGACGCGGCCAAGACAAACCTTCATTACCGACTTGAGTCTTTGCGTATAAAAGATGCCATTCGCCTTAAAATGCGAGGGCTACCTATCAAGGATGGTGGACAAAATTTTTCAACCCACATAGGTCGAATGTGGAGGTATCGTGAGACGACATCGTCGTCAAAGCAAGGAAGAGAGGCGCATGTGTTTCCGACCTCCGGATCGTCCTCGGCCTTCGGAAAATCAACCTAAAACTAAATCCCAGTGCCGTTTGCGATCCGGTGCGGAAAGTTCTTAGGGTGTTGGGTTTCACAAGAAGGGCTAAAAGTAAACCCGTCAAGGTCCAAACCATTTTGGAAATGAAGATGCGAAGACCATCCATGGCGTACACTGGTGACGACAGTGCATAGCCGCATTAAGCCGCTTTCTTTCAAAAGCGCGGATAGCAGCTACCCTTCTTTAAGGTACTCAAAAGGCCCGAAATTCTCATGGGATGAGGTGCAGTCCGCCGAAGACCTCAAGAGCTACCGCCAAGCTCCCCACTCTATCCGTCCGAAAGAGGAGGTCCTTTCTCTACCTTGCCGCCTCGGACGAGTCTATAAGTGCAGTCTTGTGCGGGAAGAAGGACGTCAACTCCGGTATATTTTTATCGGCCGAGCACTAAAGGCCGGAAGCGAGGTATCACCGGAGAAGCTTGCCTTAGCGTTGGTAAATGCCGCGAGGAGACTACGTCCATACTTCCATGCACATCGCATACAAGTCCTCATGACTACCCACTTGGCAAGTATTGATGAAGCCCAAGCTATCGGGAGAATCGCGAAATGGGCAATCGAATCGAGGCGAGCACGATATATCATACGCCCCGCCCCAGCCATCAAAGGTCAAGCCCTAGCGGATTTCCTTGCCGAGGCTAACTTCGTCGAAAAACCGAAGCCCACTGAGTCCGTATCAGACGATGCCAAAGCCGAACCCATGGTTGAAACACCGAGTCTTGGCAACTTTACGTTGACGGGCTTCGGGAAAAGCAGCGTGAGCGGTATCTTACTCCTAGGCCGGACAACGAGATCGCCTATTCACTTCGGTTCACATTCAAAATACGAACAACGAAGTGGAGTACGAGGCGCGATCGCGGGACTTCGCCTCGCTCAAAGTCTCGGTCACGAGCCGTGCAAGTTCACAGCGATTCTCAAGTCGTCGTAAGCCAAATGTTGGGAAAATACGAGGCAAGCGGAGAATGAAGAAGTATCTTGAAAAAGCAAAAAGCACGCAGCGGACTTTCTCACACTTCGGATAGTTCGCATCCCAAGGGAGCAAAATAGCCGGTGACATCTTAAGTAAATTGGCCTCGTCATCAGCGAGCCCGCCTTGATGAAAGTCAAAGCGGGGAGCATAAGCGATGCGAAGGCGGGCCGAGGTCAACATAGTCTCGGATGAAGAACCCGATTGGATGACTCCCATTCGAGAGTACTTGGAGAAGGACGAGCGCCCCAAGACAATTTGGAGGCTAGAAGGATCTGAACAAATCTGCGATATACAATTGAGCGAGGAGTCCTATCTGAAAGTCATATCTCCAACCTCTCTTAAGGTGCTTGGGTCCGAACCGAGCTAATTACGTTCTACGAGAAATACACGAAGGTTAGATGCGGAAGCCACATCGGACCCCGAGCCTTGTCAAAGAAAGTCATGCGATGGGGATACTATTGGCCAACAATGTTCCAAGACTCGATGGACCTCGTAAAAAGTGTCCAAGTGTCAAATCCATGGGAACGTACCAAGGCTACCACGGACCGACCTCACCTCCATACTGAGCCCTTGGCCGTTTATGCAATGGGGATCGACATTGTGGGCCCTTTGTAAAGCACCGGGACAGCTCAATTTTTAATTGTTGCGATCGACTACTTCACGAAGTGGGTGGAAGGCGAGCCCTTGGCGAAAATCACAAGCAAAACGCCTCAACCGTATGGAAGAACATAGTGTGTCGCGGCATCCCCATATCCTCCTTTCGGATAACGGAACACAATTCACGGATAAGACATTCAAAGATTGGTGTCAAGAGCTTGGATCAACAAAGTTCACCTCGGTGGCCCATCCTCAAGCAAATGGTCGGACCGAAGTTACCAGCGGGACCATCGTAAAGGGCTAAAAACTCGTCTCGACCGAGCTAAAGGCCTCGGGTGGAAAATTTACCACGGTCTTATGGTCGTGCCGAACAACACCTCGGACCTCGAGCGGAGAAACACCATACGGTTTGGTGTATGGAACCGGCGGTGATCCTGCGAGAGATCGAGATGCAGGGTCCCGTACCATTGACTTCTGCCGAAGCAAATGGGAAAATCTACGAGTGATCTAGACCTACTCGAAGAAAGAGAGACCTCGCCTACATCGAGGAAGCTCGGTACAAGCAACAAGTAGCTCGGTATTACAACCGTGTTAAAACCCGACAATTCAAGTGGGCGACCTCGTACTCCGAAATAATGAAGTCAGCAAAGCCGCGCAGCTCGGCAAGCTGGAAGCCACGTGGGAAGGACCTTACCGGGTCGACGAAGTCCTCGGCAAAGGGGCCTATAAGCTCGCTTAATTGTCCGGTGAGCAATTACCCAACGCATGGCACATCATCCATCTGAAGAAATACTATGCATAAGTGTCAAGGGTCGGGTCTTGTTCGGTCGTATTTTTAAAGTCCTGTTTAGAGTCTGAGTCTTATTTGGTGGTCGCGTCATCTTTTATCAATAAAATATTATTTTCGAGTTCTACTTGTCACTAATGCATAATTAATCTTCACATTATTTACCCTCTACGGAGGACAAATTCCCTCGGCGGAGGTCGATTACATTCGTTTCATACGAATGTAAATTTAAAACGCATGCCTACATACGAGATCGAGACTACCTTCGTTTATTTGAAGCCGTTCTCTCTATGTAGATGAAGGACCACCCTCCCGATGACCTCGGCAAAAACAGAACCATTCCTACATACGAGATCGACTACCTTCGTTTATTTGAAGCCGTTCTCTCTATGTAGATGAAGGGGACCACCCCTCCCGACGACCTTGGCAAAAAACAGGAACCATTCCTACATACGAGATCAGATTACCTTCGTTTATTTCGAAGCCGTTCTCTCTATGTAGATGAAGGGGACCACCCCTTCCGACGACCTCGGCAAAAAGCAGAACCCTACCTTCGATACGAGAATGATTTCTTTCGTCTATTTGAGCGGAATTCTCACGAGACGAACTACTTTGCATATTACTCTTGTTCAAATACAAAGTCAACAAGAAATCATTCTTATTAAATAAAAGATGTACGGGTTACATTTTACGAGGACGGGCGGATCGGGAAAAGGCGAGCAATCCACAGAAAAATCGAATTGACTCATCTATACTAATCCTACCTCTACCTCGTCCTCGGTCTATATTACGGGCCCGGCCAGTGCGACCTCGGTCGCAGCGATGCAGCTCGGCGAGCTCGGCTCGGCCTCGCCACTTGATGGCGCCCGGTCTCGGCGCCTTGAGGGTCCACGGCGTTCGAGGCAATAGCACGCCTCTCTTGCGCGCCACTCCGGATCGTCATAATTTGGCTCATTTATTCTAGGCGAAGCTCCGTGAAGAAGAGGCCTCTGCATCCCGTCAAGTATTTCGTCGATTTGTGGTTGTCGGCGATGCGAGTTTGTATATGCTCCGAGCCTTTTAATTCAGCGTCTTGCTCAGTGAATTGCCGGAGGTCCGACCATATTCGCGCGGTACCCGCTGTGGCGGGCGGCCTCGACAACCTTGGCTTCAACTTAGGGATCGTCATCCCACCATTTCGGTGGATAACCTCCTCGTACTCGGCATGCTCCTCGGCTATCACCTTGGCCTTCTCCTGGCGACCTCGAACGCCTCCTCCAATTCAAAAGCGAGCACGGAGCTCGTCACGGCTCTCTGGCTCTATGTGACATCGACTCACTTTGTACATGACCAAGCTGTCCCTTTATATGGAGGAGTTCGATCTCTTTCAACTCAAGAGCCCGCGATAGGTCTTGATTCGGTTCAACCGAGGAGAAGCATCAAGCATTCGAGAGACAATGAATAAAAAGATAAGTTTCTTAACATAAACTTGTGATTTTATTAACATGCCCTTAGGCAAAAATCAATGTACATTTACATTCAAAAAAAAGGAGTGAAAAGATGGGGATCAAGCGGCCCCTCCGGAAGCTTCGCCATGACCACGTCCGCCGCCTCCCAAGCTGGATAGCCTCGGTCTCTTCCGCCTATTTTGGCCCGTCGACCGCCTCTTGGGAACCACCGAGTCTCGGCGCCTTGAGCATCGGTGCCTCCCGACCCCTTTGCATGATCGAGACAATAAAGCGGTCGGGATCGATCCAGGACGGTAGCGAGCAGACTCAGCGGACAAAAGAAGCGAGGAGGAGGCAAGGTTCTACGCAGCACGGAAGCTCCTTCGGGCCGCGGACGAGCACATCAAAATAGGCCGTCTCGGGACATCATCCTCGGTCTCCTCGTACCCATACTTGGCTTTGTCCAGTGCAGGTAGTCCTCGGCGACCTCTTGATTGCATCAGGGGCGGCGCTTATTAAGCACCTCGGCGCGTCGAAACCATCCGGGCTTCGCCGACATGAGCAGCCTCTCCGCAAAGGCACGGCGTCTCTCCTGCGAGCTCGCCATGTCCGCCTCCGACGGTGAACCTGTTCCACCTCAGCCTTCATCAAGGCAACCTCGGCCTTCGCCGCCTCGGCCCTTGCCGCCTCCTCCGCCACAGCTGCCTCCGCCGACCTGGCCCTTGCCGCCGCTGCCTCAATGGCCGTCGCATCCGCCGCTTTCTGTTTGACGAGGTCCCGGATCTTAGCCTCGGCCTCGGATATTTCTTGAGCGAGGAGGGTATTCTCCGCCTCCACCTCCCGAGCATACCGGGCCACCCCGTCAAACTGCGTAACGGCGCCCTTCAAGTAATCCGATATAAGATCGGATACTTTTGACACCTCTGCCGCCACGTCCTCGACCCCCTATACAATATATACATCAGGTCAGAAGAACATAATTTTTATACTAGTGCACAAAGTATAAGGACGGTACAAAACCTCGGGAAAGAGGCAGTGACTTGGAACCAATGATCTACACTCGACCTCGGCGCAGAAGAGGACTCGGGGATTACATGCTTCCGCCTCTTCAAGCGCTTGAGTGGCTGCGGTGAAGGGATCTCGAGGCTCACGCGCCGGGCATGTCCTCGATATCCTTCAAGGTCGAGGCGGTGGCTCAGCTGCGAGATCGGCTCGGCTCGAGATCGGCTCCTTCCTTTTCTTCTTTCTTTCCCTTAGAAGGTTCACTACCAGGAAATACATGGGTCAGCATCAACACATCAAGGAATAAAAAAAAAAAAAGAGAAGAAGAAGGGCCTCGCCACCGACTCCACCCGGAGGTAGGATCATAAGGGCTAAGCCCGCGCGCAAGCTCGGCCTCGAGAGAAGACCTCGTCAACAAGGTCAATTTGTCGGCGCCTCCTCCAGGTCACCGAAGCCCTTGTCGACAAACACATCGGCGATCTTATCAGATCGCCATGGAAACTCCATATGTCCTTGAAACCGACAGAAGAAGAACTGTACGCGGTTTGAGATCTTGATTTAATCTTTGCTTTGAATTTCCTACGGGTGATAGATAATACCACCCGCCCTTCGATTCAAGCGGAGGACAAGCCCCAGGTCGAAGGAAAATTATGCTATAGGCATAGACACCTAGAGGCGATCATATGCGGAATGAGTTCGGCGAGTTGGGCGAGAGATATGCCAAACATCTCTTGGAACTCAGCGTATACATAAGGATAAGGAAGGCGAAGACCAGCCTTGAGGCTGTCCTCATACTACAACAATAAAACCATCCGGAGGCGCAGCCCTATCCTCCGGACGGGGCAACGAACTCGACACTAGAAGGAATACTATATTGAAAGCAGATATCCCTAATATCGAAATACCTAAGATTGAAGAAAAGAAGACACTTTACCGCAATCCCCAGGGGAATCGCGAGACTACACTCGAGAAGAGGCATATGAATACGGGTAAAAGCAGTAGAGACACTAACGAATCGGAAGGGGAGCAGACAAGATTTGGCCTTCGAGGCGACTCGTTATAAGAAGAAGTAGCCATTACTTACTTTTGTTTATCGATGAAGAAGACAAGAAGCTTCAAGTCGTCGATGGCGCGAGAATAATTGTTTCATGAGCAAGCGGAGTTTTGAAAATCGAGAAATGTAGAAGGCAAAGTGATAAGAGATATTGCGTATCACGGAAGACATTCCCCTAATATGCACTTTATCGAGAATCGACCGCTGCCAATTTAATGCGCATTAAATCGTATCCCGCGTCGATGCTCGACGACGGCGGAAAATCCGTCTTGACCTCGACGCGCGCCGTCGGGTTAAGCCGGCAAGAAGACCTCGACTAACGCCTCGTCGGGTTAAGCCGGCAAGAAGACCTCGACAACGCCTCGTCGGTAAAGCCGGTCGAAGACTTGACAACGCCTCGTCGGTGAAGCGGTCGGAAGACCTCGACATAACGCCTCGTTAGGTGAAGTCGATCGAAGACCTCGGCATAACGCCTCGACGGTGAAGCCATTCACAAGACCTCGACAGCGCCTCGACGGTCGAAGCCGGCCCAAGACATCAACTTAGCGCCTCGACGGGTGAGCGGTCGAACACCTCGACCGCGCCTCGTCGGGTGAAGCGGTCGGAGACCTCGACGCGCCTCGTTAGGTGAAGCCGGTCATAAGACCTCGGCATAACGCCTCGTTGCGAGAAGCGGGACACCTCGCCGGATATACAAACAACAAACAAGACCTCGGCGGGCGCCTCTGCGACAACGACATCGATATCTGACGTCGGAAGCATTGACACACAAAGTCGGACAATGAAAAAATATCAAAGATCGTCCAACCCCGCCGTCACAACAACCCCAATCCGGCATGACCTCGTTTCTGCGTCTTTTGGGGGTTGTGATAGAGATCTGACAACTACCGGGCCCAACATCGGGCCCAATACAAGTAACCACGACATCAAGCTCGGCACGGACATGTTCGACCCATGAAGACTCTAAAGTCGGTAGGGAGCATGAGCTCGGCCGTATCTAAAGAATCCTAATTCGAAGGGATGGGATCTCGAATCCTAGTTAGAAGACTTGGATTCGAGATCTAGGTCAATACATTGTGTATAAATAGAGGCTAGATTAGGCGACATAGATCATTCTCTCTTTGTAATCACTTCTTATACTCTCAATACACATACTCTCTCTCTTGCCCGTGGACGTAGATCTTATTCACAGATCGAACCACGTAAATCTTTGGTGTTCTTGCGCATTTATTTCCCTTACGAAATTAAGATCGATCAAGAACCTCTTGAGATGAAATAGTAGTATAGCGACTTAGTGAAATAAAATAGTATAACGACCACTTTAGATAAATATAATAGTGCGGAGATCTAATAAAAGAGAAAAATAGTACAAAAATTTAATAAAACAAACATTTTAAATATAGGGACCTAAATATATGTTTTCCCATTTAATTAAGGTTAATAGTCAATTGCTATGTAGTTTTATGCTCCATCTTTCACCTATGTTGTATCAATTGATTAACATGACCGACTTAAGTAGAAACTTTTTGTAAGACAAATTTAAGGAATATGTATAACTTGAGGAGCCAAATAATGTTTTAAGCACTTTCAGTACTGGAATTTTTTTGCTACAAATTTGAATATTTAGATTTTTAGTCAAGTCACCCTGTCTGACGGCCTCGACGAGTCACGCGAGCAATGCTCGGTGGCGCCGGGCGCCTCGGCGGTGTCGGCGAGCGCGACGGTAGCGCAACCTCGGCGGGTGCCGTCGGCGGCGTGGCGAACAGCACGTGGCGTGCGATGCGCGCATCGCCCTCGGCGGTAACACCTCGGCGGGCGGCGACAACGCGCAACCTCAGAACACGGGTGCCCGTCGCGCAAAGCGCGTAGGCAGACCCAGTTCGCGAGTCGTGCGCAGACTTCCCGGTAGGTCTCGGCGGGGGTGGGCGACGGTCGGCATGCCGGCGGCGGCTCTGGCGGGCGGTGGGCGGCAGTCGCGAGAAGATTCGGCGATGGGCGGCGGAGTGAGTGTGGCTGGGCGTGCTATGGGCTGTGCCCTAGCGCACGACCCAGTACACTTTGGGCCGACCCGACCCGTTTTGGCCCAGACCCAGTTTTTCGGCCCAGACCCGTTTTTCGACCTGGTTTCAGTTTTTCGACCCGATCCGGCCCGATTCACTGTTCCGGTCTGTTTTCAAATTTTCGGCCCAAATCCAATTTTGACGAATCCGGTCCATGCCCGTGCACGCGAGGCCCGGTTCAAGATTTTGAAGATCATTGTTTAGTCCGAATCTGGTCGTATTTTCCTATGCTTTTGGATTTAAATTGTCGATCTTTAGTTTTACTTTTAACATAATTTATTATGTTATTATGTTATAAAGATTGAATTCTAATTCTTGGTTTGATGTAGAAATAGCTCATTATTTGGGCGTTATTGGACAAGAAACTCTGACGTGAAACTTGGTGCAAAGAGCCGACACTTTCAATGATTCTCATGAATAGTGGAGAAGGAATCAAGGATTTTGTCCTTCATAAGAAGTAAATTACGTTGCGATAGGAGTCCGTAGGTGAAAACCGTGTGCAAATCGGAGTTCAGACGAAGGAGAACGGGCCAAAACAAAAGTACTGCGCAAAGCAGTGTCGCCGCGCGCGCTCGCGCAGCGCACGCCCAGCGCCGGTTCAGAGCCGAGCGTCGGTTCACCAGCTGCTGCTCAGCGCCATCTCTTTCCCAGTGCGTGTTCTTTTGTTTTCTCATGCCAGTGAGCGCCAGCCCTCCCCCCTCGCTCGTTCAACCTCGTCGCTCTTCCCCCGCGCACTGACTCGCCGCGCGCTCAACTCCGTCTTGCGCACCTCGCGTCGCGCTCACGCCTCACCCGACGCTTGACCACCCATCAGCGCTGGCTCACCACCGAGCGCCCGTTCAGTCATATTTTCCTCACGCGTTCAAGCCTTAACGCCAGCTCTCCCTATCGTCGCGCTCGCTCATTTCGTGCGGTAACTTACGAGACGGAAGGTCTCCTGACCGCGCTCCTCAAACCGCGCTCACTTACGAGCGAAGCCTCCGCTCTGCGCTCGCTCACATTGCAACCGACGCTCACTCTCACTTAATATATATATATATACGCGTTAGGTCATTATTTTCGGGGGTTCTTCTTCCGCGGCGCTGTTCTCAGTTCTGGTTGCGCGGTGTTGTTTTGATAAGCCTCGTTTTTACCTGATTTATAAGGCTATATTCGTTTCGTTTATAATTGATAAGTGATCTTTTGAGTTGTCTTTTGATATATTTATGTTTACCTTGGAAGATATTATGTCAATACGTATTTCATGTCATTTTAGCACAGGTTTTGATGTCAAAAAGGTGGCACGATAAAGAGGAATTAACTAGCCCGGTCGCGAGTGCACGCGAAGAATATCTGTTCAGATACGACGATAAATAAGATGAAATGGATTTGACAAGGATGGATATGAAAAGTTTACTATGTTAAAGAGCATCTCGATAGGAGTCCGTGGCGCAAACTGATCGCAATTCGGTCGAGCGAGAGACAGCGAGTGAAGCAGTAATCGCGCGCGCATGGAATTGCGCTTCGCGAGACGTGCTCACGACATTTTGTCGCGAGGCTTACTCGTGAGGAAACAATGATATCACGCACAAAATGGTGTCTTAACGGATTACCTTCGCGTGAAAAGGCCGAGAGCGCGCCTCGCGAGATAGGGTGCATTGGTTAGCGTATATACACGCACATCTCAACACATTGGCGGCGGACAATTCAGGGAGTAGATTTTATTTTAGAGTACAAAACACATTCATTAGTTTTCACTTTGCTTTTCACGTATTACTTTTGGATAATTTAGTTTAGTTTAGTATTTTAATTTCAATTTCGTTTTAGTTCGTTTCAAGTTGATTTTCTTGGGATTCAAGTCGCTACAATTGTTCTTCGTGGATTCCTCGGTTTTATTTATTTAATTAGGTTTATGTTATTTTCATTTATTTATTGCTTTAGTAATTTAATTGTGCATAGCTAATTTCCGTATTGATCCTAGGGTTTGTATGTCTGACTAGATTCGTATAATTTATCTGTTGATACTGTTTTGCCATCCCGTTCATGATTTATAATTCTTGGCTTTAATTCTCATGTGTTGGTATCTGATCAATATTAATACATGCTAGTTATGTGATTGATGTCTTGGCGGAATTAATTGCATAATCGATTTCTTGAATTAATAATACAGTTTTTGCCTTGAGACTGGCGAAGATAGGTGAGCTATGGGAGGTTAAATCTTTGTGTGCTTTTGGTAATTAACTTACTTCTCTTGAGACCCGCGGAGATAGAGTTTAGGCTAACCTACTACTATATTTGTCTTGGCGGAAACTATAGTTACATTAGTGATCCTTCATATGAATGTGGATTAAATTGGTAAGCAGTTAATAGTTTAATTGTGTGAATCGGTTGGGTTAAATACATCCCATAATTGGTCTTTTATATCTGGTTTATTCTTTATTTATATTTTTTGAGTCTATTTTTATTATTATCTCTCTCTTGATATTTTGTTGCTGAATAATAATCAAGGTTCTATGTTGATTATTTGTTGTGTTCTCAGTCATGATCCACGTGAATCGATATATATATACTTCTTTGTTTTTACTATCATTTATTTGGTAGAAATTTTAGCGATCAAATTTTGGCGCCGTTGGGGGCATTTAGATTGCATAGTGATAATTTTACGGATTGTAGTTATTAATTGGTGATAAAAAAATAAAAATAGAAAATAAAATTATTATTTACGTGTTGCTTCTCATATCTGATTTGGTTTTTATCGCTCTGTGCAGTGCATGATTACAAGATCTCAAAGGAGAGAAATTATTCCCTTGGATCTTGAGATTGAAAGATCACATAAGAGAGAGAGCCGAGAAAGAAAACAATAGGCAATGGCGGAAAGACAACCCCAAGGCCATGATAGAATGGCCGAGATGGAAGAGTTGCTAGCAGCAATGCAACGTCAACTGGCGTTGAATAATCAGATGGGTCAGATTGGTGGACGAGCACAGCCTATACCACTCAACCATATGTACAGACCACCGACGGATCAGTTCCAAGGTGGAGGATGAGGCGAGCGTCATTGCTAATAATTTCGAGTTAAAGCTGCCCTCATTAGCATGATCTGGCGGGCGATTTGGGGAGGGTTCTTGAAGATCCCAGCGCACATTTAGAGGCATTCCTTGATATATGTGATACTATCAGCGAGAATGGAGTGCCGGTGATGCCATCCGGATGCGGATGTTTATATTTTATTGCTGGTCGGTGAAAGAGTTGTTCAAGTGCAAACGGATCGAGAATTACCACGTGGGGCGACTACGTGAGAAGTTCTGTCCAAATACTTCTCACCGCCAAGGCGTGAAAATCATTGCGAGATCTCCATTTTCACAATTGGGAGATGACTCATTATTGAAGCACAGGGCGATTGAAACACTGCTCCTCAAGTGTCCACAACATGGGTTTCACACACGGCGAGTAACCCAATTTCTGTGGACTCAATGCTAACACCGAAGCATTGTAGATGCTTGACCGGAGGATGCTGCTCAGCGGAGGAATCGATGAAGCATTGAGAATTATTGAGGAGATGGCATCGATAGCTATCAATGGCCGATGGAGAGACAACCGATCGGAAGAGTGGGCTGCTGCGAGTTGGATGATAAGTATGATGATCATTAGAAATTTACATCTCTGTAGAAAGAGTATGAGCGAGAGAGAAAGGCGAATGACCGTGGCCATGGCGTAGAATATCGAGGAGGTTGATATGTGAACGAAGGAGTAATGGCGAGGAAATCAGTGGGAACCCGCTATCATCCCAATAATAGGAATCACCCAAATTTTTCCTATGCCAATCGCGAATGCTAAGCAACTATGTAACATCCGACTTACTTAATCAGTAATTAGTACATTCGTGGGTTAGAAAGGAAGGAAAGGAATAAAAGCGAACATCGATAGTACGATACAACGGGTTAAACAAACGACAAAGAATATACATATTCAAGCATACTAAAAGTGGTAGAATGGAGTCTAATAAAGAATGATTCTAGGTCCTCAATCCACAATAAAGGATCAGCTGTGGAAAAACAACGGTGAGGGCGGATAATCACCAAGGAATAACCAATATCGAGAATGTATATTTTCAAGCATGCTTTGACAACACTAAGAACATTGACTTTTCAAAGTATGGTTTAACAATGTCTCAAGACTTGATATGAACCTTATTGACTCTATCAAAACAAATTTGGACATTCAGGAAATCTTTGTCCATAGAAGCAAGTCGACATCTTAACGAAATGTCGAGATCGACAACAAAATGAAAGCGTCATCGGGAAAATATCGAACACAAAACAACAAAGGCGAAGTTCGGCAACAAGAAATGTGGTGAGAATAATGTATGATGACATAAGACTACGGGAAAACAAAACATGACATCAACAAATTAAGAATACCATCATGAGACATGATATCTAGAAAGCTCATCGCACGACATTCGATTCCGGCATCCTCTCGAGCTCGTCACGCACGTTTAGAAATATATGCGGGCGTGAGTACTAGATGCACTCGGTGGGTATATGCGAAAACATCTAAAACATTGCTCTTAGAGCTATAAGATTGACTTGCCATAACATTTGCAACACACGGGAGTTTTCGGTTAAATAACTTTGTGCATGCTTTTGAAATAAACTTACTTACTTTCATGCTCGTATATTGAGATGCAACATTTAACATGCGTCTGCGAGACATTATCTCATTCATTAACCATATCTACGCACTCTTGTGTTGAAAGTAGGCCTCCTTCTCAAACACCGTGATCGGCCATTTAGCTCACGATCACTTTGTGTACACAAACCACTACTCGACGGCTCGTCCGACATAGGGCGATATCGTCCATCTCTCGTAGATGAGCAACATGCATCATGCATCATGCAAAAACTTGCAAGTCGGTCAATTTTCATAAAATGCATATCATATCATTTTGTATGCAAAAGCATATCGTTCTCATTTTAGAAAGGTTTTACCCACACAGTAATCCAAACACTCGAGACTTTTAGCTTTTCCTTTCTTGATCTCTATCCACTTCCTTTGGCTCCTTAATAAAGAAATAAGAAGAATAAACATGGGAAAGAGAAACTAAGAGTTTCTAACTCTTGAGCCTCTACTAAAACTCTCGGTATACTAAGGTTAGGCTAAGCTCTGCTAGGTCAATGCATCCGTAACTCAATTATTCAACTCATAATAAAAAGTATTTTAGAAGAACTTTAATCTTTCAACTTCTTATATATTTATAAGGGATGCCTTTACAAATATAAGAAAATCTTAGCTTTATAATCTTTTATGTTAGAAACTTTGATCAAGTTAGTCTTGATCAAGTCACGTAATCACGAGAATCCATATTTTGAAATCAAATCCAGAAAATCAAGCCATAATCACAAAGTCCTTTGTAATTATGCAAACTAACGAAATCAAAGTTTTACATACTAATATAGAAAAATCTCAATAATTCAAAATAAGCTAATTTCATATACTAGATCATACTTATGAAATCAAACTAATCAAATAAAATCAGAATAATAACTTCTTGAGACTCCATAAGCATATTAATTTAGGGATTTTCACATGAGTTGGATTTAACTCCAAATTCTTTCACCAAACAAGATCATATATATATATATATAATCGCATAACTACTAACTTATTTTAAACTGTAATACCCCGTATTCCTGTAGCAAAGATTAGCTCTTGATTAAGAGCTTAATAGAAGGGCATTGCATCCTTAAGAAAGAATTGTTTAAGTTAAAAGCTTTTATGTTAAGCTTTGAGTCGAGCAAATAGAATCTGAGATAGATTCGAGATAGAATCTTAGAAAAGATTCTAAAGTCTTTATTAGCATGAGAAGCTCTAGATTTCAAGAGTCTTGATATGATAAGATATGTGTTCATAAGTCTTGATTCAGTCATAGATTTCAGAGTCTTTACCCCTTTTTGATATCTTTGTTTGATGAATAAACCCGAATCAAGAGCAATTGCTCAAATATGATGTTTATTTTGGAAAGAAAGATTTATGAAAAATTTCAACTCACTAGCAATTTCTTTATTTCTATTGATTTATTTTGAGTTGTTAATTTGAAAATATTTATATATTTTTGGATAAGGACATAACATCCACTAACAAATTAAATTAGCGATCGTTGTAATAAGCCGAATGGCCATTTAAACATGAGATAAGCTATTAACAAGCTTATAAGATAAGCTAAGACAAGCTGTGAGAGAAGCTAAGGATAAGCTTCTAGAATAAGCTATTAAAAAACTTATGTAATAAGCTTAGAAAATTCTAGAAAAAAAATCAGTGGCTTACCTTAGAAGATTTGAATAGTACCGAAGACTTTATATATATATATATATATGTATTAAAGCTTCAAAGCACTCCTTTTCACCCCATTTCTCTCATTCTCGAAAACACACACAAACACACACTGCAATGTGAAAAAATTCAAACTCATTTCTCGAAGTTCTAACCGTTGGTTCACGATCCGTCTTGCACAAGGTGATCTCCACCTCTAGAACGCATTTATGGTTTAAAATTTTGAAAATCATGAAGTTTTGAGGCTCTAATTTTCGGTCCTTTTGAGTATGTTTGAAGGAGCATGTTTTGTTCCATTATCTCTTGATATTATGCTAGATCTATCCTTTATCGTTGTTTAGTGTTGGCTTTTCAAGCATGAGTTCATCCTTTGGAATTCTTTGAAATTTTCAAAACTTGGAAGCCTAGATCTTGAACTTATGTTGTTAATTTGCTTGATATGCCTTCATATATGTGTTGTTGGGTAAATATAAGCATGTTTTGAGCAAGAAAAAGCGATTGAAATCGAACTGTCGAAAACCCTAAAGGCGAAACATATGTCTCACACAAAGGTTGGATTTTGATTTTATTTGATCATTTTGACTTCATATTTGGATTCTATGATATAAATAAAGCTTAAAATGATTTATTCGGATTTTTCGACCGACGTATATTAAAGATGAAATATTTTAGTTTGACGTCAAAATGGGTTTTCAATGCTAAAACTTTGATCTTTGGATTTTGATGATTGATTAATGATCTTTGATGATAATTAAGCATGTATAGAGTCTAGTTTATGTTAAATGACGTCTTACGTGATTTTTCGCGTTGGTCATAAGCTAAGTTCGTAAAGAGTTGTTGGTTTTTGATTAAGAATAGATAGCTTAAGTTTGTTGTTGAGTCCTATGTGCTTGTTTAGTTATCTGAGGCTTAGTTAAGTCTTGTTATATGTTTAAATATTAGAGGATGCAATGACCCAGTGTTCATAGACTATAGAGTCTTGAATATCGAAATTATAGTCGTGTTGACGACTTAGATAAGATAAAGTTTATCTTCTTGTTTGGCTCTGGTATGCTTATATGCTACTCTATGTTGATGAAGGGCCAAGTTCGAGAGAAAAAAGAAGTGAAGGGCGAGCGTCTGGTCCACAGAGTGATTATTGCGGTGGGTAAAATCCTTCTTAAAATGAGAAATGATATGCTTTTGCATACAAAATGATATGATATGCATTTTATGTAAAGTTGGTGACTTGCCAAGTTTTTGAGCATGATGCATGATGTATGTTGCCTATCTCGAGAGATGGGCGATATCGACCCTATCTTTGGACGATTTGCCGATGAGGTTTGTGTACTGAGTGATCGTGAGCTAAATGGCGATCACGGTGTTTGAGAAGGAGGCCTACTTCTCAACACTGAAGTGCGTAGATATGGTTAATGAATGAGATAATGTCTGCGGATGCATGTTTAATGTTGCATCTTGAATATATGAGCATGAAAGCAAGTAAGTTTATTTGAAGCATGCAGGTTATTTAGCGAAAACTCACATGTGTTGCAATGTTATGGCAAGTCAATCTTATAGCTCTAAGAGCAATGTTTTAAATGTTTTCGGCATATACCTTTGGTGCATCTAGTACTCACGCACATATATATTTCTAAATGTGCGGGATGAGCTCGAGAGGATCTTTGGAATCGAATGTTGTCTTGAGGAGCTTCTCAGATATTTCATCTCATGATGGTATTATTAATCTGTTGTTGTCATGTCTTGATTGCCCAGAGTCTTATGTCATCATACATGATTCTCAGCCACACTTCTTGTTGCCGAACTTTGGCCTTTACTCGTTTATCTTTTGATATTTGCCCAAATGACAGTTTCATTTCGTTGTTGAGATCTTGACATCTCTGTTATGATGTTGACTTGCTTCTATGAACAAGGATTTCTTTTGAATGTCTAGAACCGTTTTGTTGGATACAATATTGTATAAAATGTTTCGAAGTTATCGATGAGTCATGCTTTCGACCCTAGTTAACCAAAGATCCTATTTTGGTGAAAGCATGTTTGAGTTCTTACATTCATTGTAAAATTAGTTTAACCTGTGATATCAGATCAATGTCGCATTTGATCTTGATTATCTTATTCTTTATTCGTCCTCAGCCGTTGTTATCCTTGTTCGATTACTCGAGGACCTAAAATCATCCTTGTCGATTCCATTCTACCTCTTGTTATAAACATTTGATTCTTTCGTGATGAAAGTTGATGCTAAAGATTGTTGTTAATAACAATTATTGGTCAAAATTGTCGAAGTTCTTCTTACCCCGTCACGGCTAATTACTTAACTAATTACGGTTAAGTAAGTCGGGTGTGACGAGATAATATCGAGCGACTTTAAATTACGAACACAGTGAATCCTTGTAAATCCTTGTGAGTCTTGTGCGACTTGTGCACCTTGAGCTTGTAAATTTTTAAATTGATTATGAATTGAGAATCTATGTTTATAGAGTCGGTTGTTTGACTCTATTTTGAGAATATAATTCATGAAGCGGTTGTTTACTACATTTTGAGAATCGAGTTATAGAGTCGGTTGTTCTTAAGAAGCTCAACAATTCGATTCCATCATCTCTAGCTCACGGTAAGAGCTTATCATTATGATTATTATATATCATAATTGAGCATGTGCTTCATTGAATGAAGTTAGTTGATGTTGAGTATATGCCTATTAAAAGAATTGCTACATGTGAATGTATGCTTGAAATGAGTTATTGCTTATTGAGCTAAAGTTAAGAAGAGATCTTAAGAAAAGACGATAGAGTAACATGAGTATGTTTTTCTGCAAGTATTTGAGCATTCTTTTTATCTAAGATAGTAAGGATTGTCCGAATAGCTCGGAAAAATACGACTCGTTTGTCACCATCAGCAAGGATCAGAGAGCGCTTCTATCTGTTTATGCCAGGTGAGTAGCTTACCTTGGGTGAATTTTTTTCGCTCAATTCCATCGCATGTGGAGAGAGGAGGCATCTGAGCACGACGTATCGGGACTAGAAGGAATACTCCGATTGATTTGTTTATTGCCTGAAAAGTGGCAAGATTGGGCTATTGCTGTTGCCATTGATTACATTGAGCCTGGTTTTGTAGCCTCTGAGCAAGCTAATCTTCCCCAGACTCCTAGCTATCATCAGTTCTCAATATTCGTATACTTGAGTCTTCCTACTGGTTCATTTTCCCTATTCTTGATTTTATTTCAATTTGTTAAATCGACTCAGGTTGGTGGTGTCCTTTCATTTCGTTTGATGATAATGAGGATCTTGAAACCATTGATGTTGATTCTTCTATTCTTGAGTATGGCCTTGATACCTTTACTCTGAGATAGAGTCATCTTTACGGATACTCGGTTTTCTATACGAGTCATTGTAGATCCTACAGGTTGATTATTCTTATCTCGATTCTTGAGATGTTTTCTATTAACCTAGATTGGTAAGGTCGACCTTTTACATCTCTTGAGATCTCTACATCGATTAAGTCTATTCCTTTTCTCATGTTCACGAGACTTCTCCTTTAGAAGTCCCGGAAGAGACTCAAGCTAGTTCATTGAGACCTTCAGGTATCTCAAATTCTTTCGTGTATGAACATGAGTTTTTACTAGTTGTTGTACGACACGATTCTGACCCTAGATATCAGTCAAATACCTTTTGTGAGTGATCCTGATATCCTTTATCCTGGAGTAGTTCCATTGTACTCATTTCCCTAGCGTGCTATTGATCCGCCATCACTTGAGATTGAGAAAGATGTAAAGATGCTAGACTCCAATGAAGCCGTTGATGGCAGTGAAAATGGAGTAGAAAAGATTGAAGAAGGAGATAATGATGATGGTGACAATGTGACCTTTTGTGGGGCGGTGAAGCTAGTAGCGACAGAGTGGAAGCTGGCAGTTTGTAGATAGTATGGATGCATATATATATATATATATGTATATATGTGTATATATATAGATGTGTATATATAGACTAGTGATGCTTATAGATATCTTATGATGAGGTAGCGTGCTTGAGAAGCCGTACCGGATGTGTTTTGCCCCAGATACCAAAGCCTCCACATGTTTGAAAACCTTCGATTTGCAAAGTCCTCCCGACTTTCGTAAATGTCCTCGAAGAGACAATTTTTCCCTGATGTATATGATCATTCTGCTATCCAGCTGTGTTATTTCATATTATAACCTCGGGATAAGCAATTGTGAAGATCCTTGAGATATGCCGTATTTGGATATTCATTCACAATCGATATGCTACCAGGAGAAGAAATCTTCAATCGAGAGAAGGAACAAGAAAGTGCAAAATTCTTCTTAAAGATTCACATGCCTTCGCCTCCTTAAGCGGATCGTAGAATTACGAGAGCTTTTACGTATCGAGAATCCTCCATCTTTCGATGGGTGGTAGTTCGGTGATCTTTGAAGAATAGGTTCGTTTTGAATAGCGAATTTTTAAGTTTTGGAGTGCTACGATCGAAAGTATCTCTATGCATATCCTTCAGTTAAAAGGTGCAGATTCTAGTAGGAATCACGTCGAGAAAGTTCTTTCTCTGAGCAATTGGAGAACCTTACGTGGGAACAATTCGAGGAAAAATTGTATGAAAAGCATATACCTCAAAGTTACATAAGCGAGAAGAGATTAAATTCTGAACACAGGAGGCGGGAAGACTATGGCGATATGACCATAAATTATCTGATCTATTTGTTATGCTCCTTTTAAAGTCAAGGCAGATAAGAAGATGGCGGAATTGTTTCGTACTAGATTACGCGAGATCGAGAATCATTTGTGAGCCAAACTCAACGTCATATCTGACGTTAAATCGTGCATTGGACATGGAGATGGAAATTCTACGAGACAAAGTGATGCGATTCAAATCCGATACCTTTTAGATTCATGCCTCGTCGAGATTGCTTCTTACGGATCGAGTAAAGAATTGGGAGAATAAGACCTTCCGATTAAGAGGCGATGGTAGAAGCGAGTCGGTTTATCTTGTGAGATAATTTTTCCCAAGTTAGTCGAGAATGTAGGCGTGCCCGGATGTAGCAGTACATTACGGGTTTGCGAGAGAAGTAACGGTGTTATGCATGTGGACAAGTGGGCCACTATGCAGTCGATGTTCGAACCGTCGGAGAATAACTAGTGTCGGAGGAAAGCAGAATCATCTGAGATAGACGCAATCAATGAAAACCGTAAGTGGAGATCCAAAGTCGTCGTTTCGTCAGATCGAGATTCCGCTACATCAACCGCAACCACAACCGTCGCCGTCACCGTCGCCGCAACCATCATCGTCGCCGCAGCCATAACCATTGACGCCTCGACCGCATCAACCTCTATATCAAAGCGCATACACCCTCTCTCAAAAAGTGACCTGAGGAGAATGCGGCAACTTGGCGGTATGGGTACATTGAAAGGTGTACCTATTAAAATCCTTTTCGATCTGAGGGCTTAGCATTCTTTTATTTGGCATCATGTGTAGATGTTCTTAAGATCAACGAGAGCGTGCGCACAAGATTTAAATGTGCTTACCCGTTGGGTGGAGCTACCGTTATCATACATGTGTGTTCTAACCTAGATTTTGAACTAGGATCCTTAAGCTTAGGCGAGATCGCTGCGGTTGTTGCACATGAAGGGCGTGGATCTTATATTAGGAATGGCTTGGTTGTGAGAGCATTATGCAGCGATATGATGCGAGCAAGAGAAATAGTGTTTGACCACGGAAAAGAACCTACATTGTTATGGTATTGAGAGGGAAGAAGCCATGTTCTATGATCTCGACTTTACAAGTAGAAGGCGATGAAGAGCGAGGAAGCTTTGCTTACCTTGTATATTTGAATGTCGATTTCAAGTCAGAAGAAGGTAGGAGATGTACCGTGGTTAGAGAATTTCGGGATGTTTTCACGAAACATTACGAGGCTACCTCGGACAGACAATTAGAGTTTTCCATTGAGCTAGATCGAGGATCGGTGCACATTTCAAAGCACCTTATAGAATGGCCCCAAAAATTGCGGGAGTTAAAGATCGATTGCAAAAGCTTTTGGACCTAGGTTATACTAGACCTAGTGTATCTCATGGGGCGCCAATTCTATTTGTCGAAAAGAATGATGAAACTCTAAGGACATGTATTGATTACGAGAGAGTTGAACAAGTCGACCCGAAAAATAGGTATCCTTTACCAAGGATCGATGACTTGTTCGATCGGTGAAAGGTGCGATGTTTTCTCAAAGATTGACTTGAAGTCGGTATCATCGATCGAATTTGTCGTAAGGACATAGCGAGGCGCTTTTCGAGCGTAGTATGGCCACTACGAGTTCGTAGTAATGCCATTTGGCTTGACAAATGCACCAATGTTTTTATGGATTTGATGAATTATGATTTCCATAATTATCTCGATAAGTTTATTTTGGTATTTATCGATGATATTCTCGTGTACTCGAAGAACGAGTAAGAACACAAAGAACAGTTGAGAATCGTTCTACGGGCGTTGAGAATAGAACGATTGTTTGCTAAGATTAGCAAATGTGAGTTTTAGCTAAGGAAAGTGAATTTTCTTGGACATATCATTACAACAGACGGAATCAGAGTCGACCCCGCTAGAGTTCAAATGATGCAGCGATTGGAAATCGTCGGCGACATAAACAGATTCAAAATTTCTTGGGTTTAGCGAGGATATTACGAAGGTTCATAAAGGATTCTCCAAGATTGCGAGACCTATGACTCAATACCTTGAAAAAATTAAGTCTAATGGACACAAGAATGTGAAGAAAGTTTTCAAGAGTTAAAGAGCAGTTGACAACACTTCCGGTTTGGCAATACGAGAACGACAAGGTATACTACGTATCCGATGCATCGAAAAGTGGGTGGGATTTGTCACGATGCGAAGGAAGAGTGATAGCTTATGTTTCACGACGGTTGAAACTTCACGAGCTCATATACCTACACACGATCTAGAGTCGGTTGTTGTTCATGCTACGAAGAATTGGAGACATCTTTTGTATGGATCAGTGTGAGATCTTCTTGATCACAGAGCTTGAAGTATTTCTTGACGAGAAAGATTTGAGCGATCGCGAAGAAGATGGCTTGAGATAGTAAAGATTATGATTGAGATACAGTATCTCTCGAAAGCGAATGTTGTCGTGATGCTTTGAGTGAAAAAGCGAATCCGACTAGGATTCATCCTTACTCGAGAGAGGAGTTGATCAAACGGTTTGAAGAGATGAGTTTGCAAGTGGTGCTACCACAGATCTCGAAGAGATTATAGCCGCTCTTGTCGTTACCCGATTTAAGAGCGAGAATCGCGAAGATCAAAGATAAGATCAGCGAGATAGAAAAGCTACGAGTTAAGATCAAAGCCGAAAAGCGGAAGAATATCATGAAGTTGGGATAGCATGATCATGTTGAAAGCGAGTTTGTGTACTGATGATGATAATTAAAGAGCGAGATTATGAGTGAAACTCATAACCGCCCTACACGCACACCGGGAAGCACAAGGATGTATCAAGATCTAAAGCAAGGTTAGTGTGGGTAGGAATGAGCGAGATATTGCCTCGTTTGTTGAACAATGATTAGCATGTCGACAAATTAAGCTTTGTACCAACAACGTATGGTAAGTTGCAACCATTGGAGATTCCTCGGTGGAAATGGGATCACATAGCCATGGATTTCGTGGTGGTTTACCCAAATCAAAGCGTGGTAATACAACTATTTGGGTGATAACCGATTGACTCACGAAGTTTGCCCATTTATCCGATCTCTATGCGTATGGAGCTAACAAGTTAGCTCGGATATCGTTCGAGAGATAATGCGTTTGCGTGAGTACCCATCTTAATCGCCCTAGATAGAGACTCGAGTTTACATCTCATTTTGGACGAGTTTTCAACAAGAGATGGGTACAAGATTGAATTCGATACAACATTTCATCCGTGACATATGGTCGATGAGAAAAGACCATTTAGGCGCTAGAAGATATGATCGAATAGTGATATTAGATCAAGGCGATCAATGGGGCGAGTTCTACCATTGATTGAATTCGCATTCAACAACGATTACCAAACAGCGATTGATAAAGCGCTCTATGAAGCCTTTATAGCGAAAATGTAGATCACGCTTTGTTGGAACAAAGTTGGAGAGCGAAAATTTCTTGGACGAAGCGATTGAAGAAATGATCGTAATCGTGCGACAAATAAAGAAAATAATCTAAGGAGCTCGAGATCGTCAAAGTCCTACTTGAGATAAAAGATATCGGAGCTAAGCTTGAGATCATGAGACAAAGTATTTTGAAAGTATCACCTTCAAAGGAATACATCACTTTGGCATCAAAGGAAAGCTCGAACCAAGATTCATTGGATCGTCGAGATCTTAGAGAATATTTGGTCGATCACCTCTGGTTTAGCATTGCCTCAAAGTCTCGGCAATATCCACAATGTGTTTCATGTGTCATGATCGAAGATATGTGTTTGATCAAAACACATCATACATCGAAGAATTTGTTCTGAACAAGATCTAAGCTACGAAGAGAAACCATAGCGCATCTCGGATCGAAAAGAACAAAAAACTAAGGAATAAATCAATTCCTTTAGTTAGAATCAATGGAAGAAGCATCATGGTTTAGAAGAAGCGACATGAGAACTAGAAGATTAGATGAGAAATAAGTACCACGAGCTTTTGCTAAGGTACTAAATTCGAGACGAAATTTTGTAAGGGGTGAGAATGTAATACCCGCATTCCTATAGTAAAGATTAGCTCTTGATTAAGAGCTTAATAGAAGGGCATTGCATCCTTAAGAAAGAATTGTTTAAGTTAAAAGCTTTTATGTTAAGCTTTGAGTCGAGCAAATAGAATCGAGATAGATTCGAGATAGAATCTTAGAAAGATTCTAAAGTCTTTATTAGCATGAGAAGCTCTAGATTTGAGAGTTTTGATATGATAAGATATGTGTTCATAAGTCTTGATTCGAGTTATAGATTTGAGTCTTTACCTTTTTGATATCTTTGTTTGATGAATAAACCCGAATCGAAGCAATTGCTCAAAATGGTTTTGAGACCAAAATATTTTGAATAGTCAAAATATGATGTTTATTTTGGAAAGAAAGATTTATGAAAATTTCAACTCACTAGCAATTTCTATATTTCTATTGATTTATTTTGAGTTGTTAATTTTGAAAGTATTTATATATTTTAGGATAAGGACATAGCATCCTAACAAATTAGGCTAGCGATCGTTGTAATAAGCCGAATGGCCATTTAAGCTTATGAGATAAGCTATTAACAAGCTTATAAGATAAGCTAAGACAAGCTTGTGAGAGAAGCTAAGTATAAGCTTCTAGAATAAGCTATTAAAAAGCTTATGTAATAAGCTTAGAAAATTCTAGAAAAAAAAAATCAAGTGGCTTACCTTAGAAGATTTGAATAGTACCGAAGACTTTCTATATATATATATATATGTATTAAAGCTTCCAAAGCACTCATTTTCCACCCATTTCTCTCTCATTCTCGAAAACACACACAAACACACACTGCAATGTGAAAAAATTTCAAACTCATTTCTCTGAAGTTCTAACCGTTGGTTCTGATCCGTCTTCGCACAAAGGTAGATCTCCACCTCTAGAACGCATTTATGGTTTAAAATTTGAAAATCATGAAGTTTTGAGGCTCTAATTTTCGGTCCTTTTGAGTATGTTTGAAGGAGCATGTTTTGTTCCATTATCTCTTGATATTATGCTAGATCTATCGCTTATCGTTGTTTAGTGTTGGCTTTTCAAGCATGAGTTCATCCTTTGGAATTCTTTGAAATTTTGAAACTTGGAAGCCTAGATCTTGAACTTATGTTGTTAATTTGCTTGATATGCCTTCATATATGTGTTGTTGGGTAAATATAAGCATGTTTTGAGCAAGAAAAAGCGATTGAAATCGAACTGTCGAAAACCCTAAAGGCGAAACATATGTCTAACACAAAGGTTGGATTTTATTTTATTTGATCATTTTGACTTCATATTTGGAGTCTATGATATAAATAAAGCTTAAAATGATTTATTCGGATTTTTAAATGATGTATATTAAAGATGAAATATTTTAGTTTGGCGTCAAAATGGGTTTTCAATGCTAAAACTTTGATCTTTGGTTTTGATGATTGATTAATGATCTTTGATGATAATTAAGCATGTATAGAGTCTAGTTTATGTTAAATGGCGTCTTCGTGATTTTCACGTTGGTCGTAAGCTAAGTTAAGTAAAGAGTTGTTGGTTTTGATTAAGAATAGATAGCTTAAGTTTGTTGTTGAGTCCTATGTGCTTGTTTAGTTATCGAGGCTTAGTTAAGTCTTGTTATATGTTTAAATATTAGAGGATGCAATGACCCAGTGTTCATAGACTATAGAGTCTTGAATATCGAAATTATAGTCGTGTTGACGACTTAGATAAGATAAAGTTTATCTTCTTGTTTGGCTCTGGTATGCTTATATGCTACTCTATGTTGATGAAGGGCCAAGTTCGAGAAGAAAGAAGTGAAGGGCGAGCGTCTGATCCACAGAGTGATTATTGCCGGTGGGTAAAATCCTTCTTAAAATGAGAAATGATATGCTTTTGCATACAAAATGATATGATATGCATTTTATGTAAAGTTACATAACGCCCCATTCTTATATGAGACATTACTAAAATCTTTCTATCTTTAACAATTTTAAAATAATATTATTAATAATAATAATATTGGTATACATTATTTATAAGCAGTGGAGGAAAATTCGACAAGCGGACATCATATACCACGAAATACGTATATGCCAACTGAAACAAAAACAATACCAACAATTCCAACACAACTATGGCGATATCAACAACATCTAGGGACCTGACCCTCATCAAAATATATACATATCTATTAAATATCATAGTATATCAAACATAGTTTTAGCGAAAACCATTTAAGTTTGTTCTCAACACATTTGAGTACTAGCATGGTTTAAAGCGTATTTACATAAAACATGATCACGAGAAAATGTATGTGTGGAGCTCATTCCGTCGGCATCAACCGTTAACTTCTCGCACTGCAAAAACATATATGAAAATAGGGGATGTGAGCATGTAAACATACTCGATGGGGAATACTGCATGGCGGTTATAACCAATTGCGTAATGCACACAACATAATGAACTCTTCTTTATGATTACCCTTGCGGGTACTCATTATTTATCTCATTGGCGGTTACCCTTGCGGGTACTCATTATTTATCGCGTTGGTTGGCCTTGTGGGGGCCTCGAGGTAATTCTTTAACATTGAGCCCCTTGTGGGCCTCCGCCAGTGTGATCGCTACACTAGACCCCTTGTGGGTCTCATCGAAGTCTTCTTTAACATTCTAGCTCACATGCATGCAAAACCTGACAATGATTATAACCATACAACATACTTACGGATAGAGTAAACCCCACCTCGTGTAAGCGTTTGAAAACTCTTTAGCCTTTGCTTGGTTGTCCGTCCTTGAGCTTGGATGTTCGCCACCTAGCACTTTAACATTACTCTTAACTAAGTTTCATATGTCGATTAAGTATATAAGACTCGTCAACATGTACAAATTATCTAGTCTTAACCAAAATCAACAATACCCTTTTTAACCTAACGTATGTTCAACATGAAAAAGCGCATAAGGCGTCGTTTATCTTAAGCGAGCTTCCATATATGTTCAACTATTATCAAAGAACATAAATCAATCATCAAAATCCAAAATCAAAGCTTTAGCATTGAAAGCCCTAATTGACGTCAAACTAAAATTTTCCAATTTTGAATCGTCGGCGAAAAATCGAATAAATCATTTTAAGCTTTAATCATACCATAGAATCAAATATGAAGTCAAAATGATCAAATAAAATCAAAAATCCAACATTACATGGTCTAGGGTTTCGGCCAAAAGGGTTTTCAGCGGCTTCGATTTAAACGTTTTCTTGTTTAAAACATATTTATTTCAATCCAACAACACATATATGAACAAATATCAAGCATATAAACAACATAAATTCAAGATAAAGACCTCCAAAATTTTGAAATTTACCAAATTCAAAGAATGCACATATGTTCAAAATTTCAGCGTTAAGCGATTAAATCGTGATTAACTTAACATAAGATCGAAATCATCAAACAACAACACACCCTCTTGGTAATTTGACCGAAAAAATCATGAGTTCAAAAATGACCGAAAATACATCATGTTCATAAGTTCATATTTTCTAAATTTCAAACCATAGATGTGTTCTAAGGATGGAATTATACGATTTCGAAGGCCGATCGAAAATTTAACGGTTGGATCGTGAAATTTGAAGCATGAAGTTTTCAAAATTTTAGTGTGTGTGTAGTGTGTGAAGCACTAAATTGGGGAAGAAAAATGATGAAAATGATGAATAGTAGCCTATTTATAGAAATTATCCACAAATTTTCTTTTATTTTTCAATTATTTTAATGGTGATTATTCACCATTCTAGAAATTCTATAATTCTCTACACTTCTCCACACATTACCACATATTAGGCATCAAATATTCATCTTTACACATATCCATTTGTTATTTTCTTTTAATTTATTACTCTAATGCATAACATGTAAGCGTTTTAATCGATTCTTATGTCAAATCACGTAATATCATGAATTAATGACCAATGCATAAAATTAAACTTTCATTAAAAAAAATCATAATTATAAATTACTAAAGCATTAAAACTTATAATATCAAACTTTACATTTTAAGCTAGAAGCGCGTCCTAGCTCTTGGCGAACAACAACATAAAAGCGTTCAAAACTTCAATTTTCATTAGTTCACAATTTAAAGAAAAATAATTCATTCTTAAAATATAAATATATATATATATATATATATATATATATATATATATATATATCATACTTCTTTATGAAAATTTCTCGGGGTATTACAAGTTCAACGACTTGCGAGTTTTTGAGCATGATGCATGATGTATGTTGCTATCTACGAGATGGGCGATATCGGCCCTATCTTTGGACGAGCTGCCGATGAGGTTTGTGTACAGTGATCGTGAGCTAAATGGCCGATCACGGTGTTTGAGAAGAGCTACTTCCGACACGAAGTCGTAGATATGGTTAATGAATGAGATAATGTCTGCGAGATGCATGTTTAATGTTGCATCTTGAATATATGAGCATGAAAGCAAGTAAGTTTATTTGAAGCATGCGAGTTATTTAGCGAAAACTCACGTGTGTTGCAATGTTATGGCAAGTCGATCTTATAACTCTAAAGCGATGTTTTAAATGTTTCGGCATATACCTTTGAGTGCATCTAGTACTCACATACATATATATTTCTAAATGTGCGGGATGAGCTCGAGAGGATCTTTGGAATCGAATGTTGTCTGAGGAGCTTCTCTAGATATTTCATCTCATGATGGTATTATTAATCTGTTGTTGTCATGTCTTGATTGCCCAGAGTCTTATGTCATCATACATGATTCTCAGCCACACTTCTTGTTGCCGAACTTTGGCCTTTACTCATTTATCTTTTGATATTTGCCCAAATGACAGTTTCATTTCGTTGTTGAGATCTTGACATCTCTGTTATGATGTTGACTTGCTTCTATGAATAAGGATTTCTTTTGAATGTCTAGAACCGTTTTGTTGGATACAATATTGTATAAAATGTTTCGAAATTATCGATGAGTCATGCTTTCGACCATAGTTAACCAAAGATCCTATTTTGGTGAAAGCATGTTTGAGTTCTTACATTCATTGTAAAATTAGTTTAACCTGTGATATCAAATCAATGTCGCATTTGATCTTTATTATCTTATTCTGATTATTCGTCCTCGTACTTGTTATCCTTGTTCGATTACTCGGGGACCTAAAATCATCCTTGTCGATTCCATTCTACCTCTTTTGACTATAAACATTTGATTCTTCGTGATGAAAGTTGATGCTAAAGATTGTTGTTAATAAAATTATTGGTGAAATTGTGGAAGTTCTTCTTACCCCGTCACAACCTAATTACTTAACTAATTACGGTTAAGTAAGTCGGGGTGTGACATAAACAAACAAGAGCCAAATCATCTTGAAATCAAGGCTCTAGTTTTCGATCATGACAAGAAAAATAAGGGTTTCGGTTTTTGTTTCCACAATCTACTCTAAACATGTTCAGACGTCTCTAATTACATAGATTTAGGCTCAATTTAAGAAATCATCAACAATTTCTCAAGATAAGAATTAGGGTTCTTAGCAAAGTTTGGGTTTTTCTTGAAGATAAACAAATTAAACCATAACTCAAGCATAAATCATTTCAAAAAGGGTAGATCTAAGCATAAATAGACAAAAGATTGAAGAACAATTTTTTTGGAATAAGGCCCAAAGTGGCCGAAACCTTGAGAGCTTGGTGGTGGGTTTTTCATCTTGATTTCTACTTCAAAACTTGAATAAGATTAGAGATTTACCTCTTGAAGATGTTGATCTACCAAGTTGAAAAGGATTAGAAGCTTGGATCTTGAACTTGGAAGAAGAAAATTGAGTGTGTGAGTGTGTGTAGTTTTCGAAAATTAGGGAGATTTGAGAGAGAAATGCTTGTGAAAAGTGAAGCCTTTTTTTGGAAGCTAAGATATATATATATGTATATATATAAAGTCCTAGGATACTATTTAAATCTTCCTTCATAAGCTACTAAATGGCTTCCTTGATAAGCCTTTAGAAATCTTCTTTAATAAGCTAATATTTTAACTTCTTTGAGAAGCTATTAGTTCTAGAATTTTCCTTAGCTTATCTTATAAGCTTAAAAATAGAGATATAATGTATCTTTTGAAATTAATAATCAAATCGAAATACAGAAATTGCTAGTGAGTTGAAACTTTCATAAATCATTCTTTCTAGAATAAACGTTGAAATAAAATAATAACTGAAAGATTTATCATTTAATCAATCAACTGTAGAATTCTAAAATAAATCTTTGAGTTAAAACTTTATGAAATCTTATCTGAGGATGCATTGTCCCTAGACACTTACGTAATTAATCTCTAATTAATTAAATAAATAGCGCCTAATTAGAGCTATGGAAATCCGGGGTGTTACAAACTACTACCTGGTTTTGCTGTTAATAATGGAATGATTATGGAGCCCAAGAAGTCGAGCTTCGAAGATATGATGCAACAAGTGTTGGCGTGCAATCAACAAATAGAAGCGAGTCACCAACAAATTGAGGCTCAGCAAAATATTCAGATCCAATAGCTTGGGAATAGGATGAACGCTCTGGAGAGCACAGTAAATGCCATTAAAAACACGGTGATAGCCCTTGGAAAACAAGTGAAGATGATAGAGAACCAAGTGGGGCAGATGGCCAATGAGAGAATTGGGTTGCATAGGCAAGGACAATTTCCAAGCAACACTGAACAGAAACCTAAGAATCATATACCTCCGAATCAGTGTAATGCAATTTATTTGAGAAGTGGAAGATCCTACATAAATCATCCGGAGTACGAAAGGGACAAAGAAGATCATACGTATGAGGCGCTGAATTCTCTCCACGCGAGTGACACTCGCGATTCTCAACAGCGACCTCAACCGCGAGGAAAGACTACGCGGAGGAAGAGTCCGCCTCGCGACACGTCTTCGCGATGAAGGACCGTGAAGTAAATTCGCGAGGCGGCGGCGAGGGCATAGCGGACTGTTCTCGCAACCTTACATCGCGAGCTAAAGCGCGAGTCGATGAAGGCGTCTCGAGAGAGAATGGCGAAAGGCGTCGTGAGGAAAGGAAAAAGGAAAACTTCGCGGTGAAGCGCAAAGGATTAGAAAAGCCAGCTTCTTGCCCGTTTCCTCGGCGCCTCGGGAAGATAAAATATGATGAGGTTTGCAGTTCAAAGAGATGTTCGAAAGTTAACATCATCATACCTCTCTTTGGCGCTCGAAACATGCCGGATCTTTTAACGACCCTTGACCCAAGTGCAGATTAGCGAGGGTTGTTACTAATGGCGAGGATTAGCAATAGGAGCAGTAACTAATTATGGAATTGAGGGCATATGATAGACAAACTCTCGAGACTTCATATCATTTAACACGATAAACATAACTTACATATGGCGAATCATTGGACCTTTATAAAAGGGTTCAACTACTTTGAAGGAATGAGGTACAAACTCAAAACATAACTTAAGGTACTGCGTGGAAAACATGTGGAATACACGTGTGACGATGCGTATCAGTTTAACTATCAGCGACAAAGACTTGATTGCTCAACCTTTGCTCCGTCCGTCCATCGACTCAACTGCACATTTAAAACAAACATGCGGTGAGTACAAATAATGCACCAGTGGACTCATTGCCAAAACATTTTCTTTAAATTACCTTGCCCATAAGTAAGACACAAGGGTTTTAATTGAAAATGCCTTGTCTTACTAAAACATTTCTCATTTCTCAAAACATCGCTCGGCGAGCATTTTCTCTTTGTATGATCCATATCATTCACATATCTCATATCACATCATCATCTCATAACTTCGTCTACGCAGTGGGGTGGCAGCCTTCTGGCGTTAACCGACGAAATTATCCTTTCGACACACGATCGCCTTACTCGTACACGTAACCTGGCGGGGTACGCATCGACATAGGGTCGATATCGATTTTCTCATCGATCGGGAGCTACCCGGCGGTGAAGTCGGTTGGCGAACCAACGGCTCATATACTTTCATAGTTGGCTTGCCCGACAACATGATAGGATTCATACTGCGAAAACATAAACACTTTGGGCGGTAATCATTTCATCGTCATTTCTCGGCAAATCGTAAATAAATACTTTTCATTTGCGAAGCAATAAATAAAGAGTTTTGAATAAAGCCCACTGGTATGGTCTTCGCTTTCAAGCGATTTCCTTTCTATAATCCCTTTCTCGTCGGCGTTGATCCGTCTCGCATAGCGTAAGAACTACTTTAGTACATTGGTCACGTTCGATAACGGCGAACATCGTCTATAACGTTCTATGCATCAAATAAGGTTAACGTTGGACTTATTTTGGCGTTTCCTAATCGATTGATGTCGATTATGAATTTTCTTATTTATAAGGAATATTAGCCTTTTAGTATATAATGTGCGTTTTAATGTACTTACGTAGCGTAAGTTACATTGTTACTAAGCGTCTTCGTCACATAGATCACGTGTTATCGAATTACGTGCCGCTTTGACCTTAATTGACATTTTGGTCAACTATTTTGACTTAGTCGACACTTAGTCATAATTTTGATTTGGTCGACTCAAGTCGACATTTTGACCTTTTCGATTTCTTATGAAATTTTATCATTTTATGTGCAATTCTTGTTCCAAAATTCCCATAAAATCATACTATGTCTAAAACATTGTTTTAGATCATATTATGTAATTATACTTGATAAAATAAATTTATAACATTAATACTCATAAGGTATAGTTTTGGTTATCACGTTTAACCGACTAAACATTTTAAAAATTCGATAAATTCATATAATACTTAATCACCCTTAATTATCCTTATTATAACATAATTGTTATTTATTATGAACTATTGAATTTAATTTACCTAAGTCGTATTTGAAATTTTGACTTAGGTCGAATAATTTTATAAATTTCGATAAATTCACACAACCATATATTATGAATCTACATCGTCAATATGATATGATAACACTTAAATATGGTATGTATCACAACCTACTATCATATGTTATAATTTTGAAAATCATGAACTTAGGTACCTACATGATTTGGTCCCTTTTAAAATTTAATACCATACTTAATTTTGTGATATAATTATACTACATCTTAATAACATCATATAAATACAATATCTAAACATTTTGGCACAACTCTCATGATTTTGAAAAACACACATATAAACTAAACATAACATAAATTCTAAAGTATATATGAAGCTCGTAAGAAATCTAACCTCTTAATCGGAGTAGAATTTATCGTGACGTTTATTTGCTCTAAGTTTGGGATCGAGGTTTGGAGAACTCTCTCTTTTCTCTATAATTTTGATCACCTCGGTTTGAATGAGAATTGGAGAGCTTCATGTGGTATTTATAGCCTTAGCCACTTGAATTTAATTATTACACTTTAAAATATCTTATGCACTTGTTCCAAATCTTATCTTTATCCTTATCATATCTTATCTAAATCTTATCATATCTTATCTTTAATAGGTTCATTGAATCATTCATACACTTATCACACTTGTCCTAAAATAATTAATTCACAATTTTATAATATTTAGCTAGCAATTTTCGGCCATTAGGAAGCAAGGCTTGGGTTACTTGATCAAATTGTCTACTACTACTATTTTACACCTCATGATATGATAAGATCATATCTTATCTCTTCATTAATTGTAGTAAGATTTTGTTCACAAAATCTTAGAATAAATCAAATTTTAGTCCTTTGTGCACAAGTGTGCCTACACTTGTGCCACTTGATATAATACTATATATTATCCTTAATAATATCATTTAATATAATAATTATGATACATCATCAATTGGATAAGAATTAAATTAAATATCATGCTTAGAAAACCACAATTTTAGTCGACACCATATAGGTGTCACTTGACTTATGCAACTTGTAATATACCTCATTTTATCCTTAATGATTTCATAATAATATAATAATTATCATATATCATTAATTGAATAAGAATAAAAATAAATTTGTCTTGAAGAAACCACAATTTTGAAAATCACTAAGTTGTTCCCAAACATTTTATTTCCTTGTATAAAATAGCTACTACATAGTTATGTGACATTTTATATGTCTTAGATAATAAATTTAATCATGAAAAAGTATTTAAAATAAATTAGATCTTAAAATCCTAATTTTGGAATTTAGGGTTTTGAAACCTAGTTATTTGGTACTTTTATTTCTATAATTTTCTAGCATTATTTTGATGATAAATAATGCTCTTATATCATAAAATAATCATAGGAATTTGAATTTTATAATTCCATGATTGTTTAGTGAGTTATCGACTAAATCTCTAAGCAAGCGTTTGAAGCGTCTCAAAATTCTCATAGCGAATTATCTCTAAAGCGTTTAAAATAAAGTTATAACAACTTTACTTATTCCTATGATAATAGGAATTTGAAATTAAACAACGACAATAATCTTGTAAGGCGTGGCGTCGAATTTAATCAGCGTTAGAACATTACGTTCGAAGGAATATCGAAATGATATTTCTTAATTCACTAAGCATCAATGAATATCACCGAAATTATCGATTATGCTTGGTCAAAGTCAGTGTTGACTAATTAAGGTTTAATTATTGAATTAATAATACTAATTACGAAATTTATTATCGTAATTCAATATTAAAATTACGGGATATTACATTCTACCCCCCTTAAAATAAATTTCGTCCCAAAATTTGCATATCTCAAAGCATGGGACACTTTTCTCGTCTTCTCATTCCCACGTTTTCACATGTCTTTCTCTTTTTCATGATTTCTCCATTGGACTGTTATTAACGGTACAAACTTGTTTCTTAACCGTTATACTTTACGATTTAACATCGTCATAGATCTTTCCTCATAATCCATATCTGGATTTAAGAACATCATTATCATAATAACTCACGTGTTTTGGATAATACACATACTTTCTTAACTGCGACATATGGAAATCATTTTGTACATTCCCCATACCTGGTGGAAGTACCAATTTATAGGCTACTAGGCCCATTCTTTCTAAGATCCTCATAAGGTCTTATAAAACGTTCACTAACTTGCATTTTACTCAACTTTAACTCCTCTTAATGGAGAGATCTTTAAGAAACTTTGTTTACGCGCATCTGCGTAAGACTTTTGCTCTCATGAGCTTCGTTATCGTTAAATACATTTTTGTGAGACAATCTCGATCATTTTACTCGGGGTGTTAGACCACGGACCTTTCCTCTTCGTGCCTTATCATAATAAAGTGATTGACACTTTCTTTCGTACAATCTCATATGGTCCATATTGACAATTTCTCGTGACTCTTGTCGTGGCGATCTTCATTAGTGGAAAATATGTTTCCAACTCGTACTTGATTCGACACTAATGTCTTTAACATATCTTAAAGCGTTCGTATTGTCTTTTGATTGTACATCTATGAGCAAAATTATGCTCTAGTTGATCTAGTCTCAATTTTTCATTAACTAATCCAATTTGGAACACGGAATCTCTATCAAATATGATAGATTTTGGTATTCTATGTAAGCGTACGATTTCTTTTCGTCTTCTTGAGCTAGCTTATCGATTCATAAGTAATCTGAATAGGTTGAATAATGGCGCATTTAACAAGTCGATCTACTATTACTCATATAGTAGTGTTCTTCTTTCGACTTTGATGGTGCATTACGAACTTTATTACGATGTCGTTTCATTTCCACAGGGTATCTCTAGAAATATAACTTTCTCATAGTTTGTTAACGTAATGCCTCTACTTTTGATGAATGAGACTATATCTTGTTTCCCTCTTCCTATCGAACTTTTCTCATAAGTCTTGATACGTCTTATCTTGCTGGATGGGTGGTATAAGGGTATCATAAACCTCTCATGATTTCGTTCCTCGACTCGTTATTGTTGGAGCGCGTATCCTTCTTCAAACAATATGACATTAGTATGTGCTTCTCAAGCTCTTTCGCCCTAAATTCTTTAGCGAGTTTCTCTTTTCTTGCTAAGAGACATCATTTCTTAGATTGACTTTCACGATTCAAGACCTTAGCTACTACGTGTGCCTTTAATAGGTGTTATTCTATACCTCAGTCGTAATCTTTTACTAATTCGAGCCTTCTCTTTTTCCCATGTTCAAAACCCTTTGCTCGAAGAAGTATTTTAAACTTTTATAATTGGTGACAATCTCATACCTTACTTCCTAGAGGTGGTGTTTCCAAAACTTAATCCGTGTATTACTGTTGTTAGTTCTAAATTGTGAGAAGGGTAGTTCCGTTCTTGCCTTTGCTTTAACCTTAGTAAATTCTACTTTAATTCCTTACGATGACACGATATGTCGAGGAACATTATTTCTTTAAGCGAACTTCTCATTCACTAGTCTTGGCAAAATTATTGACTCTTAAGATTTTTAAGACAATCCTCGATTATTCTTATGTCCTTCCTTTCTCTTTGTATGGATAAGGATATCTCTTATGAAAACTAAGACAAATTTATCTAAGTAAAGGGTGGAACACTCGATTTTTGAGGCTCGTGAATATGGCTAGTACATTCGTTAGTCGAGCGACTTAACTATAAGCTCATAGTAGCCATAACTTGTTAGGAAAGCCATTTTGGGTACATTGTCGGTTTGTACCTTGGTGATGACATCCTCATTTAAGATCGATTCTAGAGGATAATCACTTCTTTTAGCGATTGAGCAATCGTCTATCTTTGGTGGTGTATATTTGTTCTTAAGAATTAGTTGGTTTAATTTTTGATAATCAATACATATTCTTAAACGACCATCCTTTTTCTTGGTAAACAAGCCGGGTGTTTTCCAAGGTAATATACTAGGTTTGCTAAAACTTAAATCTATAATTCTTTGATTTGGTCCTTTTGTCCTTCAACTTCCTTGAAGCCATTCATTATCGTGCCTTTTAATCTGACTAATCGGGGTTCTAGATTCATAGATAATCTCTAGTTGCCTATCGGGGTAATTCTTAGTAAATTGCTAGGAAGCGTTTGGCAATTCTTAAATAATTTCCATATTCTTGATCTTTATCTCTGCTTTCCTCGCGGTTAGATAATCGAGGAATGGTTGACATTCTTCCTTATTCATCATTCTCTTTAGAGGTAGTGTGGGCATTATTGAAATTTCTTCTCAATCTTGATTCCATAGGACTCGTAATTCCTTGACCCGAGAAAATAGTGCGTGCTTTTAGTTCTTGCACATGCTCGTAGAATGATTTTGATTCATCATTCCTTTCTTGGGTCGTATCTACATCTTATATGGGTATTATGCTCAAGTCATTTGCCTAACCTTAAGTGATCTAGGTTCGATTCTAAGTTCGAGTAAATCGTGTGGCGACCATGATCCTTCTTTTAAGTAAAGAAATCCTCATCCTTTGATTTGCTTATTTTGATTTGAGTTCTAACGTGTCCCGCATTACTATTCTCGTGATAGCAGAATGTGAAGCACTTGTCTCGAACAAAGTATTTTAGGTATCTTGAGAAGTTTTCTCGTACCTACCAAGCTTTCTGGTTTTATTAGTTCCATCATTATCATACTTTCTAACTAGTATGAATGATTGACTTCCTTTCTCTTCTTTATCGCTCTTAAGAATATATCTTCCATATATTCTTTCTTTAAATCCTTTCGAGAAGAATTCCTATATTAGCGATTACTATACTATCATCGTAATATCCTTTTTGGATATCGTCATTTCCTAATCTTCATTGGTTTGACTAAGTGGTTTCGCATAAATTAAAATCCGCATTGTTCGTGAGCGCATCATACTTTGCCGGCGTCGTATATATCTTTACTATCTTCTCGACATTCTATGTTTACTTCGTTTCAATCTTTGAGGTACCCGATATTTCACTTTATTGGTCCTTTGCATAAGTATGAGAATAACCTTCAATTAGATTCACCTTAAGATCCTTCCTTGTGAATCCCTTTCGTTGTTAAGCGAGCGTATTTCCTTTGCATCGTCTTTAACAATTATCTTGCTTAATAATTACTAAATCGTGCATAAGATAAGTGTTTTGTCTCTATATATCTTAAGTCTGACGGTTTCATTTCAAATAACAAATCTACTTCTTAATCCCTTCCTTCCTTGAAAGTTTACTTTACTTATCGTAATCAAGCTGTTTGTAAAACTTATCTCATGTTAAGACTTTCTCATAGCGTATGGTGGTAATTTCCTCATTATTCTTAACTCTTCTTCTTTTCTTGAGCATGATATCCGAAAGTCATATTACTTTCATTATACTTTGATTCTCACTTTTAGGATTAAGGCGTCATCATTCTAATCTATACGGGTAAGGTAATGCGTTTGTACACCATAACTTAGATTCAGTACCCATGTTCTATTACCAAGTCTCAACTTGGGTATCTTCCCATTCTTGGTTTAAATACTAGGAATAGCACGGCTGTTCACATATCTCGATATTTGATCCATTGATCACACTATCTTTGGTTTAACCAAAGTCTCAAATACTTAGGAGCGATTCTACTTAAACATAATCTTTATCGATTTATGGATAAGCGGAAAACTTAATCTTGAGATACTATTCTTCCTTTATATTCATCAACTTAGTCTTATTCATCTTTATACTTTAAACACGTCGACCTACTATCGGGTCTTAGGGACAATCAACTATATTGAAGATAAGTTGGATTCTTTCTTATTATGACATAATAAGAGGAGGTATATCGAGGATATCATATGCTTTCTCTGCCTCTTCTCTAGTACTTAATGTTAGAGTATCTCATTCATAACTTAGTTATCATATACTTGGTGGAGGTATAAGCATCTTGTCATCGGTATTGGGAAAACCCATCAAGGGTCGATCCACTATGTGTATCACAAAATGATATCTCGTCTCGTGAGAACCTCTTTACATCATATCTTGATGTTTATCACTTCACTAACTTTCGAAACTTTGGTGACAAAATGAGTCGACCTATTTCTTACTTATTGGTTTCAAGTTTGAAAAAATTTGTCATGACAACTTACGAGAGATATGGTTCCACAATTGAAAATAACAACTCGAAGGCTTTAAAACAACATGTTCTTTGAGCTGAATAATTGGGTGATAGGGTCCGAAGACCGAATAACAATTCTTGAGATTTCTTTGGTCATATGGGGTGGCTGGGCCGTCACAAATACTTTCTCGATCACATAAATGTTTGGTTTCAAAGAGCGCTTTATGAAATTTTCGATGTAACTTCTTTCGGAAGGTTGAGATCTCAGTGAAATCTCAATTGGGCTGGATCATATGGTTAAACACAATGGCGGGATTTGGGGCGTGAATATGATTGAAACCTTATGCAACTCATTTTAGTTGTCATCAAGGTTCTTATGTACACATGTTATAGTTCTTCTTGAACTATTGGAAATCTTAACTTTCGGTAGCAATCTAAGATTCTGTCATCTTGTGGGGTTCTCGTTCTACATATGTCATGAGATCGATATCATTGTTTCTTTAATCACATTCTTATTTCGTTTCTAACGAGAAAGTCATAGTCGATTTGGATTTCGTCATACGTGAACATCGAACAAAGACTATACTCATGTCACTTATCGCATAGTGTCATTTATCATCTCGAAATCATCGTTCGATTCTTGACATTATCAACTTCCATTCATGCTCTTGACTTTCGTCGTGCTTATCTTTCGACTCGAAATTCTCATTTCAATCTAGCTTTCGTTTTCATGATGGACTAAAGACCTCAAAAATTCTCATAGTTCTCTTTCTATGTTCTTTCATAAAAGGGATCATGCATTTTAAGCGATCTACGTTCTTTTGGGATAACATACCCATTTCAAAATAATTGGAAATTTACGAACTTTAAATATTCATAACATAACTCATTCATAATAACCATGCTCATTGAATTTCATGAATTGAAGATCTCACTGACATAACAATGTCAACACTTTCTCGTATGACATACCATAACATAATCATCGTTGGTAGCGAACCAACAACTTTTCACATCAAAATTCTCATTGAATTCCACGAATTCAAAGATTTCTCTTTGACATATCAATGTCGATGCTTTCTCATATAACATCATCATAATACTGATCATATGTTGGTAGCGAACCAACAATTTTCACTTCATCATACCGATGACTCCACGTATAACAATATCATATCAAATTAATCCTGGCGGGTATTACGCATCCGGCTTAGGAACAAATATCAATTTCTCATAAAACTTCATTGCAATGTTTGCAATTACTTTCACTTTCAATAGTTACGATAACTTTCATCTCTTTGGAAATATCATTTTCCATGTTCGAACTTTTCATTTCAAAATTTTGAGAAAGGGCGTATACTTTCAAATTTTTCATTTCCTAAGCGAGAAAATCATTTACTCAGCGCTTTATCAAATTCTTTAAGTCTTCCATGAATATGGGTCCCGTACCACGTATTCGTGGAATCCTTTGAAACTTTCTTTGAATATGCGGTCCATACTGCATATTCTTAGAATCTCTCTAATTCTAACTTTCATTTTCTTGAAAAATCTTTTCATTTAATGACTTTCACTTTCAAACTTCTCGTTCTCATTCTCGTTTTCAAAACTTGAGAAAATCATTTACCTCTTTCCGGTTGAGCTTGATGTGATGGAGTGTTGAGCATAGTCGGTGATCTCAGAAGTCAGTGACTCGATCTAGACTCACTTTTGAAAGAAGGTTTTGGGTTTAAGGAGCGACCGCTCGATACCGACTTTATTTCAAAGCATCGAAAATAAAGGGTTTTGAGTAAAGCCCACGGTATGGTCTTCGCTTTCAAAGCGATTTCCTTTCTATAATCCCTTTCTCGTCGGCGTTGATCCGTCTCGCATAGCGTAAGAACTACTTTAGTACATTGGTCGCGTTCGATAACGGCGAACATCGTCTATAACGTTCTATGCATCAAATAAGGTTAACGTTGGACTTATTTTGGCGTTCCTAATCGATTGACTTGATTATGAATTTTCTTATTTATAAGGAATATTAGCGCTTTTTAGAACATAATGTGCGTTTTAATGTACTTACGTAGCGTAAGTTACATTGTTACTAAGCGTGCTTCGTCACATAGATCACGTATTATCGAATTACGTGCCCTTTGACCTTAATCGACATTTTTGGTCAACTATTTTGACTTAGTCGACACTTAGTCGATAATTTTGATTTGGTCGACTCAAGTCGACATTTTGACCTTTTCGATTTCTTATGAAATTTTATCATTTTATGTGCAATTCTTGTTCCAAAATTTCCATAAAATCATACTATGTCTAAAACATTGTTTTAGATCATATTATGTAATTATACTTGATAAAATAAATTTATAACATTAATACTCATAAGGTATAGTTTTCGGTTATCACGTTTAACTTGACTAAACATTTTAAAAATTCGATAAATTCATATAATACTTAATCACCATAATTATCCTTATTATAACATAATTGTTATTTATTATGAACTATTGAATTTAATTTACCTAAGTCGTATTTGAAATTTTTGACTTAGGTCGAATAATTTTATAAATTTGATAAATTCACACAACCATATATTATGAATCTACATCATCAATATGATATGATAACACTTAAATATAGTTTGTATCACAACCTACTATCATATGTTATAATTTTGAAAATCATGAACTTAGGTACTAAAGTTTTCAAAATTCTATATAAATTCATATAAGCATATTTAATACCTAGATTATGATTTTATGCTTAAATCGACAATTAAAAATAAAAATCATCAACATATAGTACCTACATGATTTAGGTCCCTTTTAAAATTTAATACCATACTTAATTTTGTGATATAATTATCTATATGCTTAATAACATCATATAAATCTGATATCTAAACATTTTGGCACAACTCTCATGATTTTGAAAAACACACATATAAACTAAACATAACATAAATTCTAAAGTATATATGAAGCTCGTGAAATCTAACCTCTTAATCGGAGTAGAATTTATCGTGACGTTTATTTGCTCTAAGTTTGGGATCGAGGTTTGGAGAACTCTCTCTTTTTCTCTATAATTTTTGATCACCCGGTTTGAATGAGAATTGGAGAGCTTCATGTGGTATTTATAGCCTTAGGCCACTTGAATTTAATTATTACACTTTAAAATATCTTATGCACTTGTTCCAAATCTTATCTTTATCCTTATCATATCTTATCTAAATCCTTATCATATCTTATCTTTTAATAGGTTCGTTGAATCATTCATACACTTGTATCACACTTGTCCTAAAATAATTAATTCACAATTTTATAATATTTAGCTAGCAATTTTCGGCCATTAGGAAGCAAGGCTTGGGTTACTTGATCAAATTGTCTACTACTACTATTTTACACCTCATGATATGATAAGATCATATCTTATCTCTTCATTAATTGTAGTAAGATTTTTGTTCACAAAATCTTAGAATAAATCAAATTTTAGTCCCTTTGTGCACAAGTGTGCCTACACTTGTGCCACTTGATATAATACTATATATTATCCTTAATAATATCATTTAATATAATAATTATGATACATCATCAATTGGATAAGAATTAAATTAAATATCATGCTTAGAAAACCACAATTTTAGTCGACACCATATAGGTGTCACCCAACTTGTGCAACTTGTAATATACCTCATTTTATCATAATGATTTCATAATAATATAATAATTATCATATATCATTAATTGAATAAGAATAAAAATAAATTTGTCTTGAAGAAACCACAATTTTGAAAATCACTAAGTTGTTCCCAAACATTTTATTTCCTTGTATAAAATAGCTACTACATAGTTATGTGACATTTTATATGTCTTAGATAATAAATTTAATCATGAAAAAGTATTTAAAATAAATTAGATCTTAAAAATCTAATTTTGGAATTTAGGGTTTTCGAAACCTAGTTATTTGGTACTTTTATTTCTATAATTTTCTAGCATTATTTTGATGATAAATAATGCTCTTATATCATAAAATAATCATAGGAATTTGAATTTTATAATTCCATGATTGTTTAGTGAGTTATCGACTAAATCTCTAAAAGCAAGCGTTTGAAGCGTCTCAAAATTCTCATAGGCGAATTATCTCTAAAGCGTTTAAAATAAAGTTATAACAACTTTACTTATTCCTATGATAATAGGAATTTGAAATTAAACAACGACAATAATCTTGTAAGGCGTGGCTGTCGAATTTAATCAGCGTTAGAACATTACGTTCGAAGGAATATCGAAATGATATTTCTTAATTCACTAACATCGATGAATATCACGAAATTATCAATTATGCTTGGTCAAAGTCAGTGTTGACTAATTAAGGTTTTAATTATTGAATTAATAATACTAATTACGAATTTATTATCGTAATTGATATTAAAATACAGGATATTACGGATCGTTAAATTTCTCAAAGATGCGTGGCAAGCAAGAAGAAGTTAGGTAAATTTGAAAAATTAACCTTTACGAAGAATCGGTGCTATTTTGCAAAGGCGCCCTTTGAAGCGAGAAGATCAGGGAGCTTCACGTTGGAGTCGAGATTGCGAACACACATTTCCAGCGTGTTGTGTGATTTAGGGCGAGCATAAACGATGCCTCTGTCGTGTTCAACGGCTTGGAGTTGGGCAAAATGAAGAAAACTTCCATTTCATTAATGATGGTCGGCGGTCGATCGCATACCACTAAGGAATAGTTGAGGATGTGTTGGTAAGAATTTGGGATTTTATCTTTCCAGATTTTGTTATTTTAGACATTCACAATTTAAAATCAACCACTAATCTTGGGTCGACCTTTTCTAGCAGCTGGTCGTACTTTAATTGATGTGCGGGAAGGTGATCTTACATTCCGTGTCGATGATGAGGGCTGAAAATCTCGATATATGATGCCGTCAAGCCCGCGATAGTTGAGCATGAAGAGTGTCATTCGATCACCTTTGCGACTAGCGAATCTCGAGCTTAGATGGGCCGACCCGATCGACAAGGATGCTACTGAAGAAGAGATGGACTCGGCACGGAAATCCAGTGATTTATTGAGTTTGGGGAGCCCTTCCACACTCGGTGGTGATGCGGTCGATCTGCAAAGTATGGGCAAGCAGTTTGGGAAGAAGTCTGCTGCCAAAGCGCCGGATTGATCGAGGTTAGTATTAGTCAGCTAAAGACATGTAAATTTAGCACTTGTTGGGAGGTAACGATGTTTTCCTTTGTTTGTTTGTTTACCTTTTGTTTTGTTTGTTTACCTTTTGTTTTGTTTGTTTTGTTTTTTTTTTTTCGTGTTTGTTTTTGTATACATTTTGTGGGTTGAGTTGAATGATGACGACGATGATGAAATTACTTTTATTAGAAAATTTATTGCAATGATTTTGTGAGGCGAAGCATGTTATGATTATTGTGAGTATTGAGCCTTTGAGAACTTGATCACACTTTTGAAACACTGTGAGACTTGAGCTTTTGTTGTCATATCTTTTCGATCTTGTTTCTTTCTGTGTGAATAGTTTGAAATAGCATGTGTTCTCTAGAACTTGCTCTGGATCTTTTCGAGGTTGCATTGATGTGCTTAAAATTTTGAAATGATATTAGGCATTCTTTTCTACTTTATACACTATCTAAACACTAACTTTGTTATGTTATTATCCTTTGATGAGCCGTTTGAGCCTACCTAATTCTTTCATATAGCCGTGGGTTGGGTTATGTTGATAGTATGATTTTTGGTTGCTTGAATTGAGGTTGAGAAAAATAAAGGAAAGAAAGGAAATAAATGATGAGAAAGTGATTATTAAAAATGGTTGCTTACTCATATAAGTTAAAAAAAAAAAAGATTTAGCACAAGTGTGTGAAAAGAACATAAATGAGTAAGTAGCTAGTACTTGAGATGAGTATATCACTTATAGAGTGCTTAAAGAAAAATGACTTCTTGGTATGGAGAATTGAAATAAATTGTGAAAGTTTGGGAATTATGTCTTATGATACTCGTGTTTTTCATTATGGGATTATGAGTCACTTAGCTAAATATATCTACCTTACCAAAGAGCCTACATTATAACATTTTATAAGACCTTTTTGATCTTAGTTCTTGAGCACATATTTGTGCAATGGAGAATGAGCGATTTGCAAGCTTATGGTAGATTCCATGTGTTTTAAACTTTGAGGTATCGTATCCTCCTTGATAAACTTGAGTGTTTGAGATTTCTTATATATACATCAATGTTGTGAGGATTCGAGTTTAAGAAGGCTTGTGCTTATGATTATTATGATATGTGGAGTTTAACGAAAGATGTTGTGATTTGATTCATTTGATTGAATCTTTTATTGCTCATTGCTCTGAGGCTTATTGCTTTTGTCGTTCGACTCTTTGCCTATCTTTGGTCGTCTCTCCTTTGTTCTGATTTGTTTGAGGACAAACAAAAGATTAAGTTTGGGGGAGTTGATAAGCCTCATTTTTACCTGATTTATAAGGCTATATTCGTTTCGTTTATAATTGATAAGTGATCTTTTGAGTTGTCTTTTGATATATTTATGTTTACCTTGGAAGATATTATGTCGTGTGTATTTCATGTCATTTTAGCACAGGTTTTGATGTCAAAAAGGTGGATCACGATAAAGAGGAATTAACTAGCCCGGTCGCGAGTGCACGCGAAGAATATCTGTTCATGAAATGGATTTGACAAGGATGGATATGAAAAGTTTACTATGTTAAAGAGCATCTCGATAGGAGTGCTGTAGGCATAAGCGGATCACAATTGAGTCGAGCGAGAGAGAGCGTGTAAAGCGGCAGTCGCGCGCGCATGGAATTCGCTTCACGAGGCGTGCTCGCGACCTTTGGTCGCGAGCTTACTCGCGAAACAATGATATCACGCACAAAATGGTGTCTTAATGGATTACCTTCACATGAAAAGGCAGAGAGCACGCCTCGCGAATAGGGTGCCTTGGTTTGCGTATATACGCACGTCTCAACACATTGGCGGACAATTCGGGAGGAGATTTTATTTTAAGTCTGAGAACACATTCATTAGTTTTCACTTTGCTTTTCACGTATTACTTTTGGATAGTTTAGTTTAGTTTAGTATTTTAATTTCAATTTCGTTTTTAGTTCATTTCCAAGTTCAGATTTTCTTCCGGATTCAAGTCGCTACAATTGTTCTTCGTGGATTCCTACGGTTTTATTTATTTAATTCAGTTTATGTTATTTTCATTTATTTATTGCTTTAGTAAATTAATTATGCGTAGCTAATTTCCGTATTGATCCTAGGGTTTGTATGTTTGACTAGATTCGTATAATTTATCTGTTGATACTGTTTTGCCATCCCGGTCATGATTTATAATTCTTGGCTTTAATTCTCATGTGTTGGTATTTGATCAATATTAATACATGCTAGTTATGTGATTGATGTCTTGGTGGAATTAATTGCATAATCGATTTCTTGAATTAATAATACAGTTTTTGCCTTGAGACCTGGCGGAGATAGGTGAACTGTAGGAGGTTAAATCTTTGTGTGCTTTTGGTAATTAGCTTAGTTCTCTTGAGACCCGACGGAGATAGAGTTTAGGCTAACCCACTACTATAGGCTATCTTGGAGGAAACTATAGTTACATTAGTGATCTTTCATATGAATGTGGATTAAATTGGTAAACAGATTAATAGGTTAATTGTGTGAATCTGGTTAGGTTAAGTACATCCCTAGGGCCAGTCTTTTATATCTGGTTTATTCTTTATTTATATTTTTTTGAGTCTATTTTTATTATTATTATCTCTCTCTTGATATTTTGTTGCCTGAATAATAATCAAGGTTCTGTGTTGATTATTTGCAGTGTTCTCGAGTCGCAGTCCCTGTGGATACGATATATATACTTGCTGTTTTTACTATCATTTATTTGGTAGGAATTTTAGCGATCATGTTTCTTCACCAATTTTATGGGAGCTTTCGATCCGAACACAGACCCTAGACAAAATTTTCTCCTTGCTTTTTCTTTTCGTTTTCGTTCGTTCGAATATTAGTTTAGATTTAGATTTAATTGTTGTTCATCTGGAATTAAACAATTGTTCTTGGATTACTGCTCATGGATTATTGCTTCTATTTTATCGGTACAATTTCTCATTTCCGTTTCTCGTTCCTTCAACATATGAATTTGGGATTTATGAACTTAGGATTAAATTATTTATATTTTTCTTGATTTAATTTGATAAATGATTTTCTGCTTTCGATTAATTCCTGTTGTTGTTGGTTGATTGATAATTATGGTTCATTTGCAATTAGATTTAGATTAGGGCTTGACGAACCCTAAGAATAGGATTGCTATTGCTTTTGTTTATTGCTTTCGTTTTACCGCTTTTGTAGTTCAACTAGGGATTGACAACCTCTGGTTTAGATTTAATGCTTTATTAGTTTAGCTCGGGATTGACAATCCCTAGCTTAGGATTGCTGTTTATTTTCCGTATTTTAATTCCTATTTATTCCAAAACCACCATTGTTATTAGAATGTTTAGGATTTAATTGCTTTTTGTGTACGACACGAACAATAGCCCTGTTAAGTTTTCTTTGAGAGACGACTTGGGTTAACTTATCACGCTACAATTACCTCGTACGATTGCGAGTAAATTTGAGTGTGTTTTTAGCTCAATCATCTGTACTTTTCAATTTTATGTAATAAATTAGGTAGGGAAGTACATGATCCACGAGTGGGCGCGATGAGCAATTTATTTTATTTTATCATTCAAAGCATGTAGTGGATGTTTAAATTATCTGAGAATCATGCTATGTATGTTTTATTACGTAAATAAACATGTTGTATGTTTCGTGATTGGATGCACATAGTAAGCATGCTGGGTTTATCGCGTTTTTCAAGCATGTTTTACATGTCGAGTTCTATAGAAAACATCTAGGATTACGAGATCTGCATGGACAAACCTTTTGAAACAAAAGACTAAGCAAGAAACCGACATATTAATTTCTAAAATTAAGATGCCAGACCTCCACTTTTAATCTCTAAACAAAGTGATACATATTGTGAGTGGCGATCCAGGGCGTGGCTTGCTTACCTTGTTTATCATAAGTTTGTTAGATGAGATTTCTAAATAAAACATTTTAATCTATTGAGAAGTGGGAGTTTCATGTGTGGCGTCCACACGTGTGGCTTACATATCACGATTTTCATAAGTTCTCTAGAGATAGATTTAAAATAAGAAGACAAAAGAATTTGGATTGGGCGGCATGGTCAGGTGGTATGCGATTCTAAAATTAATTTTACGCTATTAAAATTATGGTCATTGCTTAGACATCACCTCAAGTACAACATCCATGAAGTCCTTCTTGTAATATTGATGTGGTCTAGTAAGGTCAATCATTAATTTTATTTGTCGTGAGATAAGTTGACATAGATTAAAATTAAAGACTAAAGGTACTCCATCAGTCCCATGAACCATGGCTCTTTCTTTTTACGTAGATTAAGAAGAATTATATTTTGTGTATAAAATGATGTGTGACACAATTTGAAGCACTTTTAGTGTAAAATTGTTTTCTTTTTGGAAGCGAGCCAACAATGGGACAACCCAAAAGAAAAGCGAACCAACAATAATGGGACGGAGAGAGTATATTTTAGTTTGGTCGAGGGTTCGTGCGTGGCGTCTACAGCGTGGCTTGCATGTGGGATTCCTTGGGCGATTGGAGGTTTCAATTAATATTGTTTTATCAAAATGTTACAATATTATTATTCACAATTATGTCGATCGTATGCTTATGTGTTTACATTGCTTTTCGGATATGTATCTTACGATTATCAATATGCTCGCACAAAATCCTCTATCGGTCTAAATTTTATCAGTGGAAGCGAAACATGGAATATGTTCTTATCATTTGAAGAACACATGTTTTTCACTACTCCCAAACCTAATGCCCTTCGGCGCATCGGCGAATGAGCGGCGAGTCAGCGGACTTTGGCATAAGTCGAATAATATGGCCAAATCTATATGATGACTACTATGTCGAGGCTTGCGATTCTGACATCAATCTATGGTGAGCCTTGGTGAAATATGGTCGAGTCTCGAGAGTAAGTTTTGGCGGTCGGATCGGACGGTCGCTTCCACACAATGAGAGAAATCTTGGCGTGTGGGATGGAAGAAGGAAGTTCGGTCCGAGAACATGTCTCCACATGACTCGTCTCATGGATAGTCTTGATCGGTTAGGAGGAGGTATTGACGGTGACCGAGGTCGATATCATCCTTAACACCTGCCAAGTCTTTTGAAAATTTTCGCGTAAGCGATCATGAGCAGAATGACTATACACTTAGTCGGTTGTTAAATGATCTCGTGGCGCGAAAGGTGTCATGGGAAAAGGGCACATGCCTTGCTAGCACATCTAAGGGCCCCAATTTTCCATTGAAGGTGAAAGAAGAAAAGGGTGCCAAAGGTGGTGAGGCGAGAAACTAGTGGGAGTAGTGGGAGAAAGAACATGCCGCCACAGAAGGCAGAAAAAGCCGAAAGAAGCAAGTGCTTGAGTGCGGCAAGGCGGGCATTGGAAGGCTAAATGCCCTATGCTCAAGGCTAAAGGTAACCATTTGCTTTAATGTGAAACATGTTTAGCGACTTGTTCTACTCGTTCATGGGTAGTAGATCTGGTCTGTTGATCATGTTTGTTACACTTCTGCGGGGTTCCGACGGACAAGGGACTTGTTTGATGGCGAGATAACGATCTCCATGGGCAACGCGGTGAAAGTCGAGGCTGTTGCAGTTGGAGATGTTTCTTTATGCTTTGATAGAACAGTTTTAGCATTAAAAGATGTTTTATATGTGCCGGAGTTTCAGCGGAACCTTATTTCGTTTTCAAACTACTTATACATGGATATTCGATTATTTTTGATAGTGGTGTTTCTATCATGAAATAACGAAGTTATGTGGTGGCACTTTATATAATTAAGCTTTATACTATTTCGACCCAAGCATAACACTTTTAATTATATTGCATCCACATCAAACCTTAAGAAGATGAAGTTTTCTTAGCTAGATGACACCACATTTCTTTGGCATCTTAGATTAGGTCACATAAATCTAAATAGGATCAAGGCGGCTAGAAATGGGCGTTGGGTGATATTACGGTTACTCAGTTCCCAATCTGCGAATCACGTATAGAAGGAAAGATGTCGACCGGACCATCAAAGCGAAGGGTTATAGAGCGAAAGAAGTGTTGGAGCTAGTCCGTTCTAACTGTGTGGACCGATGTCCACACAAACTCGTGGAGAATGCAGTATTTTGTCACTTTCATTGATGATTACTCAAGTGCGAGATACATATACCTTGCGCAAGTCTCAATGCTTTGAGAAATTCAAAGAATTTAAGGCGGAAGTGGAGATGAAGCTAGGAAAGAGTATCAAGTCACTACGGTCGATCGCGGTGGCTAATACCTCGATGTGAGTTCATGGACTATTTGGTGCGGTGTGGGATTACCTCCCGGCACTACAAGGCACATACAGACAAAATTGTGTGTCGGGCGAAGAAATTGGACTCTCTTAGAAATGGTTAGATCAATGATGAGTTATCTGACATTACCTATTTAGTTACGGGGAATGCCTCGAAGCAGTGACATACTTGCTAAATCTAGTACCGTCCAGTCGGTCGATAAGACCCCTTTCGAGTTATGGTTTGGGCGCAAGCTAGTTTAAACCACATAAGGATATGGGGCGATCCGGCACATGTCTTTGAACAAGAAAAGCGACAAGTTGGAGGCTAGATGCGAAGCAAAGGCTGTTTATTGGCCATCTAGTGGAGCGAAGGGTGGTTATTTACGTGGTCCTAAGGATCGGGAAGGTCGTTATTAGAACTAATGCACGATTCTTATAAGAGGATTATATGAAAACCATAAATCAAAGTTGAAATCATACATCGAAATTAGAAGATGATCGTATTCGCATACCGATTAAACCAAAGTGCGAGATGTAGGTGTCTAGTGGGAGGATCGACACCAAATACTTCAATAAATTGAAATGGATCGAGTTCCTTTGGAGATACCGGTTGTACAAGTGGCACCTATCCGACAAGTTGTGCAAGATAGAGAACCACGTATTCTGCTTGCGTTGCCATTGTGCGATGGCGCTGAGTCGTAGTGGGAGGTTGTTCGTCGACCCGAGTGATTTATGTTCGTCGGTGAATCTTGATTTAGTCAGAAACAAGCAAGCTATAATCGACCCATGGACATCGGTGAGGCGATACATGACACGGTGCAAAATCATGGCACGCTATGGACTTAGAAATTGAGTCCATAACACTATGGATGTATCTGAAAAGACACCTCTACCGGATGATGAGGAAGCCATAGGTAGTAAGTGGGTATCTGAGAGGAAGAGATTCGGATGGAGAGGTTTGACTTTTAAAGTCGGGCTTGTGGCGAAAGGTACACTCAGTTGAGGGCATTGATTTCGATGAGACCTTTTCGCTGTAGCAATGCTCAAGTCCATCGAATTCTTACGGCCATAGAAGCTCACTTTGAACCTTGAGGTTTGGGAAATGGATGTGAAAACCGCTTTTCTAGCGGTTACCTTGAAGAAGGTAGAGACATCTATGTCACGATAACCGAAGGTTATGTGGTGAAGGGTGAAGAGCATCTAGTATGGAAGCTTAAAGTCCATTTATGGACTTAAGCAAACTTCGATCATGGAACTTACGCTTTGATGAGGTGGTAAATTCGATGGATTTACCCAGTTGCCTAGCGAAAGTTGTGTGTATCGTTTGGATGTCAGCGGTGGCGTGGTATTTCTTGCACTACGTAGATGACATCCTTCTACTTGGCAACAATGTGAAGTTGTTATCGGGGCGTAAAGAGTTTGTTATCCGATCGGTTTCAAATGAAAGACTTAGGAGATGCAGCGTACATTCTTGGGATCAAGGTTTACGAGATCGCAAGAAGAAAATATTGAGCTTATCTGGCGTCTTACATTGATCTTGTGATTACTCGTTTTAGCATGCAAACCACGAGAAGGATTGCTACCTTTCGGGCATGGTGTTCCTTTCTCTAAGGGCGATCACCTATATTTGCAAAGGAGATAGAGAAATGAGACAAGTTCCTTATGCTTCGCGTAGGAAGTCTCATGTATGCAATGCTATGTGCGAGACCCGATATACGCTATGCGATGCGCATAGTAGCTAGATATCGATCTAACCACTGGACAAGCTCATTGGAATTGCGGTGGCATATACTCAGTACCTAAAAGGACTCGAGATTATGGCGGTATACCAGCGGATAGTCTAATACCTTTGGGTTATTGGACTCGGTTCCAAGTGACCGTGATGAGAAAAAGTCTACCTCCGGCTATGTGTTTACCTTGGGAGGAGGCCATATCTGGCGAGTGCAAAGCGGCGATGCATTGCGGACTCTACCATGGGCGAATATGTGGCAACGGAGGCGCTAAGGAGGCTGTATGGTTCGAGAACTACCTCGTGGATCTAGATGTGGTACCTTGTTTGCCCAAGAGTATCATAGTATCTTGTGATAACTTTCGGTGCGATGTAAACTCGAAGGATTATTCGACCAAATTGTTCTTTTCGATCGCTTCGCAATAGTGCGAGGTCCTTATAGAATGGTAAGGTCGACCAGTCAAATCTCTCGGGAAGGCTTACGAGACTACGGTTTTATGTCGAACACGAGCGAGAAAAGAAATACTAACGTCCTAACATAAAGGGGCATCACGAAAGAATGACGGATATAAAATAAGCGAGGAAGCGGATGCACTTGGATAACAATCGAATTGTGAGATACAGAGGTGGAGCGGTGTTCTAGGGTTGAATCTATCCTCACAATTAATAAATCGAGGACCGGTACACAATGCATAAAATACCGCCTCTCGCAAGCGGTCGACTAACTAACCTCTCGATTACGTCGGCGTTAGACTCGTACACTTAATGACGGGGATCTCTCAATCAACCAACCATCAACTACAAAGGATATTTTACTACAAGGCATACAATAGCAAAACCATAACCACATATATCATTTATTCAACAACAAACTAATCTCTCGACCACTTTTATTGTCGAACTTATATTTAATATAAATCTACCCTCGTATATCTTTATAATCAAACATAAGCATACAATCAACCTACACTATTCTTTGAACACCATGCATGAAGATCATAAAATAAATAATTTATTCGGATGAGGAATCGCAAATCATCAACCCAACAATCACGATTGAAGATAAAACGATTAAACATATATTTTCCAACAATTCGATAATTTATCTCATGATAGAAATTAATCGATCAATTACATAGACATAATCAAAACCGGAAAAACTTACAACCATTCATGAACAAATTAGTCTTCCAAAATCCGGAATCGTCTGATCGATTGTTAATCAAATACAAAATTAAAGGAAAGGAAAGAAAAAGAAAAGAAAAAAAGACAAATCGCCTAAGCGGCGTCTGCGAAATAAAAAAATAAGAACTAGGGTTTTCGTGTGTATTTGAGTATTTATAGCAGACGAAAATTCACTCCAGCGGACATGACCTTGCGCGAGACCTTGAGAGAGTTCTGGACGAAACAGAATCAACACCCGGCCGGTGGAGATCGGCGCGGGCGCCAAGCTTCAGGAGAATGCGGCCGGCGCGGTTGGACACCAGCGCCGGACGGGCTTGCGCGTTGAAGCAGCGGCGAATCTTGCGGAGGCATGGGCCAGCAGGGCTGGATAGGCGAAAATGGTGGCGAAGCCAGCGCCAGTGAAATATTGTGTGGCGGTTGGTGAGAAAGGAATGGGAAGCCGGTGGAGTTGGTTATTGGTACTGGGCGATGCTTGGCGCGGAGACGTGTCCAGAAATTTAAAACTTTGATTACTAATTTCTTTAGCTAAATCGAGATTTGAATTTAGGCGATTATCAAATTTTATAATCGTTGGCGTTTGATTTTATTTTGAGCGAGAAAATTTAAGCGAATGTCGGAGAGCGAATCTGATTATAAGTCGAACCAAATATTTTATCTTTGGATAAACTATCTAGTCGAACCACATCATTTTATTCCCAAAATATTCCACTTTACCTACTTTACTCTACTTTTCCTAAGTACTCATCTTTTCACCACGAAACTATCCTATGAAACATTCTGACATCACATTTCTCTCCTCTCATATTCAATTAACTCACATTTCTCCACTTTCCAAGCTCGACAATAGCGAAGACAGCCACCAACAATGTAAGAACCCATTTTCTTCTTTGTATTCTCATGTTCTTACAAGATCAAGCTAACAACTTTTATCACTTTGTTGTTTCAAGAAAGTGCTATCCATTCGATCAAAGCGAATTGAGATCCAACAACTATCATCCTTTCTTCCAAGCGATAAGGTGTTGCTCTTAACTCCTGTTTACATTTCGCAAATTATTCTAGCTTAGCACAATACTCTCGCACACAACTTCAAGCGATAATCACGATAAATCATCAACAAGTTTATATCTTCCTCGCACATATACACATTTACATAGGTTATCTCGGAAAAACCAACACATGCAACCACTCCATATGCTCACAACAACAACACAAAGTCATTAACAATACAAGGATTTACAAGATCTGAGAATAAATTTCCGAATTTAGTGAATTACATAAACAATGGCAAATAGAATCCTAAGAACATAATGGCATATTCCTTTGAACCTAGGCGTGGGCCGAGCCACTAGGGCTCGACTATCGACCGGCGACGGCGGTGGCTAAGCGAGCCGTGGTCGGGGCGACGGCATGGGCGTCGGCGAGGAGGCGGCGGCCGAGAGGAAGAGAGGAGAAAGAGTTTGTGTGTGTGCTTCGTCCGTGTGCATGTGTGGGTCGAGAGAGAGAGATCGTGTGAGTTGTTGCGAGAAAAGAGAGAGAAGAAGCGAGAAAGCGAGTCAGCGGTGGCGTCGCGACTCGCGCCGATGGCGTGCCCGATCGAGGAGATGGCGGCGATGGCGGCACGACTCATGTCGACGCGAATGGGCGGTGGAAGTCTCGATGCGTGAGTGTATGCATCGTGTGATAAGGAAGAGTGAAGAAGATAACATGAGGTAGCAGGCGAGGTGCCGGCGGCGCGCGACACGCCGACGACCATGGGAAGGCGGCGGCGGTCAGCATGTGTGTGCGCCGTAGAGTGAGTTAGAGAGGCGAGATGAGTGTTGGGGGGAGGGGCTACTAGGGTTTCTATTTTATGTTGGTTTGGGCCTTATTTTCATTGGGCGAAAATTTTGGTGTTGGGCATGATTATGGGCGAAAAAAAGGAGAATGGGCTATGTGATGTAGGCTGGTTTAAAATAAAATGGTATTGGACCTATGTAAGATGGGCTTCTAGAATTAAATGAAAGATGGGCATTTAGAATAAATTGCTATGGGCTTTTAAATTAAATGGAAGAAGGGCTCTTGAATTAAATTGATATGGACTTTTAATTAAATTGAAGATGGGCTTAGACTTATTTTCAATATTGGGCTAAGAATTTAATTTGGTAATGGACTTGAACTATTCATCTATGATCCATTAAAATTTATTTAAGGATTGAATAAATTCTTTATTAATTAAAAATGAGATTTAATTTTAGTAATTAAATTTTGAGATTAATTCGTAATTAATTAAATAATAATCTAAATATAAATTATTTAAAGAGAGTTAATTAAATTCATTATATTGAATTAAGTCTAATTTTTAGAAATTGAATAACATAATTAATTAATTATGTTAAGGGATAATTGAAATTATTCTTTTAAGTGATTTATTTTTGTATGAGATGAACCTTATGTAAATTATTACAAATGTGTGATTGAAATAAATCTAATTAATGGATATCTAAGATGAATTAAATTAATTTGATTGATTAATCAAATGTAATTGGACTTTAATTGATCCGTTTAATTAAGCTTTAATTATGGATCTATTTAATTAAATTGATATTTAATTAAATATTAATGAGTTGATTATGTCAGTAGATGCTTGAGAAAATATTATTTAAGCAACTTTAATTTATAGAGCGATTGTTAGAAGATGATTGATTTATAAGAAACCTTTATCGATTGTGTCTTGTAGATATGGGTTTCTACGATGAAATATGTGGGACGTGTGAGGCGAGAAACACGGCGAGGAAATGATAGTGATGAATGAGGTATTGGAGCTCGAAATCGTTGATCTGGCGTTAACAAGTGATGAATATTAGTTATGAATTTAAGATTAATAAATTATCTGAAAGCGACGTGAAGAAACATCGATCGTGGAGAAGAATGCAATGACAAGCGTCATCTATCGTTATGGCGAGACTAATCGAATAGGCGAAATCTGAGTTGTTAATTGAGTCTTAACGATAACGAAAATCCTAAAACCCAAGACTTAAAGGATATCGAGTCGTTGAATATTAACGATACTTCTCGAAAAGCGAATGACATACTAAATTATATTTCTTACGTTGACAAGGTCCGGTGGGCGTAAATGAAATCAACGAGAGGATCGCTAGCGGTACTTGAAGGACAATTCTTGAGGTGGGTTCTCTTGAAACAAAAATGATATGCATATCTATCTCAAGCATGATTTACAAAGCTTTATGAAATATTATTCCATGAGCTATTCTTGTTGCCAAATGTTTATGTTTTGTTGTGATCTATCGAGGTTGGTATATCAGCGTGGTAGGAGAATGAGTTGGTCCTAGCGTAAAAAGGTAACGATCGGATCCGACTTAGTTGAGGACTAACTCGGATTGTGTACACGTGTGTTGTGTGTTAAGGTTAGCTACCTCGGCCGGTCGCGGCGACTATGTGTGGGTGGCCACCTCCATAGTCTTGTGAATGAATGAGCGAATGAATGATGAATGAATGATCGAGATATGGAGCAACATGGATAAAATAGTTGACGAGCGCTTTTGAAATATGACAAAATGTTTGATAGGCATGAGTCTTTTAACTAAAATCCTCATGTGCTATTGTGGGCGATTCAATAACTTTTGACAAAAAAATGTTTCGGCAATGAGTCCAGGTACTTTGTGCTTAGCCACTGCGTCTCGTTTTTGATGTGCGGGTTGAGCGAGATTGATGATGGGTGCGGGCGGTGCAAAGTGGTAGTGGTTTTGTTGCTTTAATTGAAAGGATTTCTAGAACCTTGAGCATGTATCGCCATATACATGTTCACACGTTTATTGTTGCCTAACTACGATATTGTTTGGTATCTTTTGATTATATTTGCTTTTATATCGTATTGAACTTGAGGTCGTACCTCGTTCCTTGAATGCATACTGATCGGGTTATATTTGAACCTTGAACCCTTTTACAAGTCCTTACATTACTTGAGGTGGTATCGTCTGATTTATTCCTTCGGTCTATGCATTTATTAGCAATTGATTGGTTAATCGTATTGGTTTAATTATATATATCCATTGCATTTATCATACGGTGGCGATCCATATGATCCGTACTTCTTTGAGAAGTCGAATTAGTCCTCAAAAGTGGTATCGAGCACTTGTTAGCTCACGAACCTAGAAACCCTTTCCTTGAATCCTAAGTTGAAAGTTGAGTCTTGAAGCGTGGGTATTTATTTGCTGCTTGCACTCCATCGTCGTCACGCTCAACGAGGAAAAAGGTAACTATCTCAATTGGAAGTTGTTTAGAATTGTGGAAGTTGCTTTGAAATGGTGAAAGTTGTTTTGAAATGATGGAAGTTTATGAAATGTGAAATGGACTTACAAAAGTCGCATGGTATTGAAGGTTGAAATATGTTTGAAAGGAGAAAAGTCTCAAAATTTCAAATGGAGTTGTTGTTTCCAATGATTTTGGAAAAAGGAAAAAAAAAATGATTTAAATTGAAAAGTTATTTTCAAAATAATTGGTTGTAGATTGAAAAGAGTTGAAAACTCTGGGAGATTGATAAATGAATGATATGAGAATATCTATTTATCGCAATATATGTTATGAGTTGTGTTTACTCTTATATGCAAAAAGCTAGAGGCGTAATGTAAATGAGTATGTTTCCCATGAGAACATAGACTCTTAAGGCGCATGATCCTTATTGCGCGAACTTAGTATGAAAACATAAGGTATCCCGATTGAGCGGAATACTAAGGAAGAGCGAGAACATAGAAATTATAAGAATCCGATACGGACGGATGCGAGGATGACAAGCGACAGTCTATGATATGAGCGATTGCTTAGCGGAGGTTCGCCTTGCTATGAATCACAACCTCTCTATGTGAAGGAATTTTGAACACTATATGTGCTATTGCTATCGTGGCAATAACGAAGAATCAAAGCATAAAGTTAAGAAAGTATGTATAAAAAGAAAGATAGAATTTTGAGTATTGCGGGAACGCATATGATCGAATGTTATGATTCGAATGGAAATAAGGAATTCATAACTTGATGATAAATGGTGACCACTTAGCCTTTACAGAAGGCTAGACATTGAAAGTCTGTTCTATCCTAAGAGACCATACAACATCTTTCCAAAGACCAAACTATGAAAGTAGTTTCATAAGAACTTAGGATTATAGGATATAAAATTTTGGTTCGGATGATTTTTACGACTATAAGTCCTTTATCCTGTATAGCCACACAGGAGGTTATGCGTTCCTACTAGATGTGCGAGGAGATGGCGTCGGCAAGTTCTTTGCTCACTTCATGCATCATTGGGCTGTTGCACATGCTCGTGATCGTCGTACTCTGACGGTGTACTCCGGTGATTGTAAGGCGCCGCCCAAGGGGGGGTGTACCGCGAGATATTGTGCGAATACATATATCATCGTCGAGAGCTTAGATCTTGAGGTAGACTTACCCGTTTAGCGGTCACACGAACTACGTATTCATGGTATCTGACTGCACCTTGTGGACCGTATATCACTGACGAGAATACACCTAGCGTGATGAGAATCCTAGTGGCTTCATCAGGAAGTGCCTCGCTTGGCATCGATAGACACTGTATTCTTGCACAGGTGTGGTAGGAACATATTCGAGGTGGATCTTCTCGTCCCAGATAAATCACTTTTACGGTCCTACCACTAGTAGGATTCGAGCCCGTCATTGCTCGCTCAAACCATCGCTTTGATCATTCCATGCGGCACCACCTCTACCTCCGGCATTTCGGTCTGACCGCCACCCGTCGGACCCATGTACCACTATCTTGTAGAGATTGACGAATCACATGGCTTAGCGCATGCGCCGTGAGAGAAGCTTGTGCCCGTCTTGCTGCTTCTCCGTTTCGAGGCAATGCTATGAGGAGATCATGGTGAGATCATGAGAGACTTAGCTACTATGGAAGAAGCTAGAGTCTTTATAATCAGAGACCATGATTCCCACATTCGGTCTTTGAGGTCGAGGAGTAGGACCTAGAGAGGGATCTGATGAGGACTGCTGCGACAATGAAATAAAGGAAATTGATAGCACCCATACTTCCGGTCGACTCAGGCCAGCGAGCCCTATTTATACCACAGGCGATTATGGATCTAGTTCTTAAGACTAGATAGTGTTTTCTTAGATACTTTTGTATATCTTGTGATGCATGCGAAGCGATAAGTCGTTTCGACCACGAACTCTTATTTTGATGACCTCGGTGGCGTTTAAATATTTATGCACCGTGATTGAATGCGTGGAGGATCTTGATATTAGTTTTGGAGCATCATACTCCGTACTGTCCTCTTTTGGTAAATCTCAAAACACTTGAAGAAAATTCTTGTAGAGGCATTTGATTTGATATGATGATAGCTCGTGAGAGCCATTGGTTGATGTCGTATTATATGATGTTCGACGATGTGCTAGACTTCTGGCGTATGATTATATATACATATCGGCTAACACATTTATGATCGATGGATGGCATAAGAAGATACTTGATTGCGTGTATTTAAGAAGTATAGAATGCCGGCGAGAAGGAAACACGCGAGTTACACCGAAGGAGAGGACACACTCTACCACCAATCCGGCAAGAAAGATTGAGGGCTAATCCTTAGATAGAATCCGCCAACCTTGATGGGGCGGGAATCCGTGAATGTAGAACTATGGATTCATGTCTTGTAGCAAACCTTCAATTTCCTTCTTGCACCTCTCAAGAGCGCTTGTCATGCGTTGCTTTCGGATATTGGTCTTGCCGACTTACGGTGGGAAGCTAAGAGGAAGACTCTATCTCGAGAGGAATCGAAAGATTACACAGGAGGAGTTCGAGGAGGAAGTGTACAAGAAGTACATTCTAAGAGCTACAAGTAAGAAGAAAGAACACGAGTTCTACAATCTCGACAAGGAAAGACCACGGTCACGGTTTACGACCATGCGTTACATGAGATATCGCGGTATCGTCTCAAGCTGGTTGACAACTTGCCGAGAAGAGGTGAAGAGTTACGAAAGAGACTCGTGATGCGATCCTCATGTCGGTTGAAATTGGCGAATCGTAACCTAGAATCAAATGTGAAAATGAGCGACAAATAGATGGGATGTATGCTCCAATACATTGAAGTCGACCCTCTAAGAGCCGCGGTAATACTTGACCTCGACCCGAAGAGCAATTCGCCTAAACAACACGGGAGCAATGAATAACACACGAGCGAGGGATGGATGCCTCGTTGATAAGTCGATAATTTAATCTCTTGGCAAACCGGTGAAAATTTAAGCGCTTTGCTCGAGCTCTTGTAATTGGTTCTTTGGGAACACGAACGAGTCGGGAATCAACGAACTTTAGTATGCATCACTCTATCATGAGGTCAGTGTCACTAGTCGGTCATGGAAATCGACCTATCGTGAGGCCATAATAGAGCATTGGACATTGAGGCTACTTTACACGAGGATTGGATTGTCCATGTACGTCCACCGAATCGCCGAGGAGATCGCGGAAGAGAAAGTGGGAAGGACTCCACTAAGGGCGAGGATCAGCGGCCGGGCTAACGAGGAGGCCATGGCGAGGAATAACGTGTCATCAGGCACGGGCAGGAAATTGACACCCTATGGTGCCGCGCTGGCGGAAGAGCAGTCGTAAGGCTCCTGCGTGCCCAGGTGCTATAGGAATCCTGAGGGGTGTCGCATTCACCAATGAGGATGTTTCAATTGTGGCGGAAGGGTCACTACTCTAAGGGCCCACAGGATGCATGAGGGAAGCGACCGCTAGCGTGCCCAACGAGTCCAGCCAATCCGGGCTATCAAGCTCAACCGTTCGACAACAAACCCGGTCCGGTACTTCCGGCCGAATCGGCGACCATATCAACTACGGTGACGCGACAACAACAATGGCGGCGGCCCATGACAATGATACCGCCAACTCCAACAACAACAATAGCGGCGACAACGCGCAGCGACAACAACATCATCAACAACGACAACCGCCCGACAAGCTGGGGCTACGCCTCAACCGAGGAAAGGACATTTTCACGGGGCCGCCAGGAACTAAGAAACTTGGCGGGAATGAGAATACTCCTCAATTGTACATTAGCCTCTTGTTTGATCTTGGCGCCTCGCATTCTTTTATTCTTTGAAGCATGCGTGAGAACTTAGGATTTGATCCTAAGCGGTTGAACAAATCATGAAATTCCTTCTCGGTGGGAGGCATAAAAGCGTAACCCACATGCTCGAACCTAGAACTTGGACTAGGTTTACTTGAGTCATGACGGATAATCTTCACGTCATACCTATGATAGATGTGGATATAATCATAGAGATGGATTAGTTAACCGAACATAGTGCGACAATCCCTTGCAATGAAAGGAAGATTTCTTTTCAACATCTCGGAAAGAAACCTATAGACTTTCACGGGATCAACATGGGAAGGAGAGTCCCAATTATATCCGCTTTTCAAGCAGGGCGTTCTTGAACAAGACCGAGAACCATGCCTACCTCGTCTATCTCGGGAGGAAGATCGAGAATGAGAGAAGGATAGAAGGCGTCCGATCGTGAAGGAATCGATGTGTTTCGGATGAACTACAGGAATACCACCAAACCGATAGATTGAGTTCACGATCGACCTTGAACGGGTTCTATTCACGTGTGAAAGCCCCATACCGAATGGCACGAAGGAACTTGAGGAATTGAAAATCAGCGCAAGAAGTCTTGGAGTTAGGTTTCATTAGACCAGTGTATTTCCATGGAGAGCATCTATCCTTTTGTGAAGGAAAGGGATGGTACACTGAGAATGCGCATAGACTATCGAGAGTTGAACAAGATAACTCTTAAGAATAAATATCCTTTGCCCCGATTGTGATCTATTTGATCGACTTAAGAAGCGAGTCTTTTCAAAGATAGATCTAAAGTCGGGATACCATCAACTAAGGATTTGACAGAAGATGTACCTAAAGCGACTTTCCGTAAAGGTAGGGTCATTTGAATTCATCGTTATGCCATTTGGACTTACAAATGCCGGCGATAATTATGGATATAATGAATAGGGTATTTCACCCATACTTAGACAAATTTGTCTTAGTATTCATAGGCGATATCTAATATACTCGAGAATAACCGAGAACACGAAGAGCACATGAGGCATCTTTGCAAGCGTTGAGGCAAGAGCAACTCTTAGCCAAGTTTAGCAAGTGTGAGTTTTGGTTGAGCAAAGTGACATTCTTAGGCCACATTGTGTCCGCCGAGAAATCAAAGTAGACCCGTGAAGATCAATCTGAGTTCGAGAATGGGAATCACCAAAGAACGAATGAAATTCAGACTTCTTAGGACTTGCCGGCTACTATCGAAGATTTATCGAATGATTTTCAACGATAGCCCGACCTATGACCCAATTGTGAGAAAATGAATCAAGTACACTTGGACCGTCGAGTGTGAGGCTAGTTCGAGATTGAAGGAGTTGCTACAACAGCACCTATACTCGCGATGCCGAGCGGATCGGTACACAATCTACGGACGCTTGAAGAATGGGCTAGGATGTGTTCGGATGCAAGAAAGCGAGTTATTGCTTATGCTTGAGGCAATTACGCCTACATGAGTTGAACTATCCTATGCGACCTAAAATTAGCGGTGGTCATACATGCTTATAGATTTGGAACACCATCTCTATGGAGTTAGATGTGAGATCTATCTTGACCATAAAAGCACGATATTTCTTGACGAAAGATCTTATCATGGGACAACGTAGATGGTTAGAACTAGTAAAGATTACGGTTGTGGTACCAATTACCACCGAGCGAGGCTAATATTGTGGCCGATGCCTTGAGTCATAAATCTAACCTAGTTTGGGATGCCTCCTCGGTCATGAGGAGATGCTTATAAGCAATTCGGAGGATTAACATCAATTTATAGAGCACTTTGAGGCGATGAAGGCGTATTACAGCGTTGATTGCAATCCCAGTTAAAACTCGAATCTTGGAAGCTTAAAAGAAGAGCAATAAAATTTGGAGGAAGTATGAGCAAAATCAAGAATAATGACCACAAGAATTTTTGAGTAGCAACATATGATGTTTTGCTATATGATGGCGAGTGTGTATTTTCTAAAAGGCGAAAGGCTTAAGAGTGAGATCTTGAGAGAAGCCGTGAGATGTATTACACGCACGCCCCAAAGCACCAAAATGTCGAGATTTCAAAGAAAATTTTGGTGGGATATAATGAAGCGAGGCGTAGCTTGATCGTAAAACGTTGTTTGGCGTGTCGACAAGTGAAAACACTCCACCGGCGATCGTATGGAACCACAATGTTGGACATACGAATAAATGGGATGACATAGCCATGGATTTTGTTACCGGGATACCCAAATCACAAAGAGAAAATACCGCTAGGTGGGTCACCATTGATCGTTTAACCAAGAGCGCGCATTTTCTACCAATTCCGATAATATATGGATCAAGTAGATTAGCATAACTGTATGTTCGAGAGATCGTGCGTTTGTATAGAGTTCGAGGACTATCATATCGATAGAGATTCAAAATTTACATCGGTTGGGACAAGCTTACAAAATGAATTTAAAACTCGATTGCATTTCGGTACCGCGTTCCACCACAAGCGGAAAGACAATCGAGAGGACCATCAAATGCTTGAGATATATTGAGGGTTGTTGTCACGGGCGGATGAGAAAATTTTTGCAACAAGTGTTACCACTTGTGGAATTCGCATCTAGATTAATCAAGCAACTATTGGAATGACATCATATGAAACGCTTTATGGAAAGAAATATCGATCACCACTTTACAGGGATAAAGTGGGAGAAAGAAGAGTAGTAGGACCCGACTCTATGAGAAAGATGATCATGATTGTGAGACAGACCCGCTAATGAATTAAAGGGGAGTTGCGACCACGTTTCGTAGAACCCTATGAAATATTGGAAACGATAGTACCAATAGCTTACAGACTGACATTACCGCTAAGCTTTGGGAACGTGTACAATGTGTTCCACGTTTCACAACTTAGAAAGTACACATATGACCCCAGTCATGTAAAATCACCGACAGATATTGTCCTCGAAGACAATATGAGTTATGTAGAATTATCTACGAGAATTTTGGGCCGACATATCCAAAAACAAAAGAACAAGAAAATACCAGTAGAAAAAGTTCTATGGCGATACAATAGATAAGAAAAACAACAACTTGGGAATTAGAATATGTTATGAATGAGAAATACCCAGATCTTTTCCCAAGTTAGCAAATTTCGGGACGAATTTTTTTTTAAGGGGGATGGTATGTAATACCCCGAGAAATTTAAAACTTTGATTACTAATTTCTTTAGCTAAATCGTGATTTGAATTTAGAGCTATTATTAAATTTTATAATCGTTGACGTTTCGATTTTATTTTCGAACGAGAAAATTTAAGCGAATGTGGGAGAAACGAATCTGATTATAAGTCGAACCGGATATTTTATCTTGGATAAACTATCTAGTCAAACCACATCATTTTATTCCCAAAATATTTCACTTTACCTACTTTACTCTACTTTTCCTAAATACTCATCTTTCACCACGAAACTATCCTATGAAACATTCTGACATCACATTTCTCTCCTCTCATATTCAATTAACTCACATTTTCTCCACTTTCCAAGCTCGACAATAGCGGAAGACGACCACCAACAATGTAAGAACCCATTTTCTTCTTTGTATTCTCATGTTCTTACAAGATCTGAGCTAACAACTTTTATCACTTTGTTGTTTCAAGAAAGTGCTATCCGTTCGATCAAAGCAATTCGAGATCCGACAACTATCATCCTTTCTTCCAAGCGATAAGGTGTTGCTCTTAACTCGGTTTACATTTACGCAAATTATTCTAGCTTAGCACAATACTCTCGCACACAACTTGAAGAGATAATCCAGGTAAATCATCAACAAGTTTATATCTTCCTCACATATACACATTTACATAGGTTATCTATAGAAAAACCAACACATGCAACCACTCCATATGCTCCACAACAACAACACAAAGTCATTAACAATACAAGGATTTACAAGATACAGAATAAATTTCCAGAATTTAGTGAATTACATAAACAATGGCAAATAGAATCCTAAGAACATAATGGCATATTCCTTTGAACCTAGATGTGGACCGAGCCACTAGGGCTCGACTATCATTTCGGCGGCGACGATGGGCGGGGCGAGCCGTGGTCGTGACGGCGGCATGGGCGTGCCGGCGAGGCGGCGGCACCGTCGAGAGGGAAGAGAGGAGAAAAAGTTGCGTGTGTGTGCTTCGTCCGTGTGCGTGTGTGGGTCGAGAGAGAGAGAGATCTGTGTGAGTTGTTGCGAGAGAACAGAGAGAGAAGAGCGAGAAAACAAGGTCGCGGTGGCATCGCGGCTCACGCCGATGGCGTGCCCGATCGGAGATGGCGGCGGCGATGGCGGCACGGCTCATGTCGACGCAAATGGAAGCGGTGGAAGTCTCGATGCGTGTGTGTATGCCGTGTGATAAGGAAGAGTGAAGAAAGATAACATGAGGTAGCAGGCGAAAGTGCGGTGGTGGCGCGACTTCGTCGGCCGGCCATGGGAAGGCGGCGGCGGTCCATGTGTGTGTCTTGCCGTAGAGTGAGTTCGAGAGAGGCGGATGAGTGTTGGGGAGGGGCTGCTAGGGTTTCTATTTTATGTTTGTTTGGGCCTTATTTTCATTGGGCGAAAATTTTAGTGTTGGGCATGATTATGGGCGAAAAAAGAAGGAGAATGGGCTATGTGATGTGTCTTTGGTTTAAAATAAAATGGTATTGGACCTATGTAAGATGGGCTTCTAGAATTAAATGAAAGATGGGCATTTAGAATAAATTGCTATGGGCTTTTAAATTAAATGGAAGATGGGCTCTTGAATTAAATTGATATGGACTTTTAATTAAATTGAAGATGGGTTTAGACTTATTTTCAATATTCGGCTAAGAATTTAATTTGGTAATGGACTTGAACTATTCACCTATGATCCATTAAAATTTAATTAAGGATTGAATAAATTCTATATTAATTAAAAATGAGATTTAATTTTAGTAATTAAATTTTGAGATTAATTCGTAATTAATTAAATAATAATCTAAATATAAATTATTTAAAGAGTTAATTAAATTAGTTATATTGAATTAAGTCTAATTTTAAGAAATTGAATAACATAATTAATTAATTATGTTAAGGGATAATTGAGAATTATTCTTTTAAGTGATTTATTTATGTGAGATGAACCTTATGTAAATTGTTACAAATGTGTGATTGAAATAAATCTAATTAATGGATATCTAAGATGAATTAAATTAATTTGATTGATTAATCAAATGTAATTGGACTTTTAATTGATCCGTTTAATTAAGCTTTAATTATGGATCTATTTAATTAAATTTGATATTTAATTAAATATTAATGAGTTGATTAGTTCAAGTAGATGCTTGAGAAAATATTATTTAAGCAACTTTAATTTATAGAGCGATTGTTAGAAGATGATTGATTTATAAGAAACCTTTATCGATTGTGTCTTGTAGATATGGGTTTCTACGATGAAATATGTGGGACGTGTGAGGCGAGAAACACGGCGAGGAAATGATAGTGATGAATGAGGTATTGGAGCTTGAAATCGTTGATCTGCGTTAACAAGTGATGAATATTAGTTATGAATTTAAGATTCATAAATTATCTGAAGCGGCGTGAAGAAACATCGATCGTGGAGAAGAATCTGATGACAAGTGTCATCTATCGTTATGGCGAGACTAATCGAATAGGCGAAATCGGTTGTTAATTGAGTCTTAGCGATATGAAAATCCTAAAACCAAGACTTAAAGGATATCGAGTCGTTGAATATTAGCGATACTTCTCGAAAGAAGCGAATGACATACTAAATTATATTTCTTCGTTGACAAGGTCGGCGTGGACGTAGCGAAAACAACGAGAGGATCGCTAGCGGTACTTGAAGGACAATTCTTGAGGTGGGTTCTCTTGAAACAAAAATGATATGCATATCTATCTCAAGCATGATTTACAAAAGCTTTATGAAATATTATTCCATGAATTGTTATTATTGCCAAATGTTTATGTTTTGTTGTGATCTATCGAGGTTGGTATATCCAGCGTGGTAGGAGAATGAGTTGGTCCTAGCGTAAAAAAAGTAACGATCGGATCCGACTTAGTTGAGGACTAACTTTCGGATTGTGTACGCGTGTGTTGTGTGTTAAGGTTAGCTACCTCGACCGGTCCACGGCGACTATGTGTGGTGGCCACCTCCATAGTCTTGTGAATGAATGAGCGAATGAATGATGAATGAATGATCGAGATATGGAGCAACATGGATAAAATAGTTCGACGACGCTTTTGAAAAATGATAAAATGTTTGAAAGGCATGAGTCTTTAACTAAATTCCTCATGTGCTATTGTGGCGGATTCGATAACTTTTGACAAAAAAATGTTTCGACAATGAGTCAGAGTACTTTTGTACTTAGCCTGCATCTCGTTTTGATGTGCGGGTTGAGCAGAGATTGATGATGGGTGCGGCGGTGCAAAGTGGTAGTGGTTTTGTTGCTTTAATTGAAAGGATTTCTAGAACCTTGAGCATGTATCTCCATATACATGTTCACGTTTATTCTTGCCTAACTACGATATTATTTGATATCTTTTGATTATGGATTGCTTTTATATCGTATTGAACTTGAGGTGGTACCTCGTTCCTTGAATTAGCATACGATCGGGTTATATTTGAACCTTGAACCCTTTTACAAGTCCATACGTGACTTGAGGTGGTATCGTCTGACTTATTCCTTTCGGTCTATGCATTTATTAGCAATTGATTGGTTAATCGTATTGGTTTAATTATATATATCCATTGCATTTATCATACGGTGGCGATCCATATGATCCGTACTTCTTTGAGAAGTCGGGTCGTCCAAAACAAGTCGATGGGCGCTTGGGGCCTTGAGGCGAGTCTTGAGGCGGCGGGTCTTGGGCATCCACGTTGGACGGACGGGCGGCGAGTGCGGCCGGCGTGGCGTGGGGCGGCGGGCGGGCGAGCGAGCCGTGCGGGCGTGGGCTGCAGGCGCGGAGGCGGCGCGAAACGCGTCGCGTTCGGGCGAGCAGCGGGAGTAAAAATAGCGAGCAGCGATGGATCGAGCACGGATGGCGCGCTGGGGCTCATGAGCGGGTGTGGCGACGCGCGAGCAGGTGGGCGTGTGGGCGTGTCGTGCAGCGCCGGACGGGCTCCAGCAGGCGCGGGCGTGCGGGTGTGTGCGACGGGAAGTCGTGCGTGACTTTGGCGTTTCGCTCCGTTCTTCCTCGTTAGAACTCCGATTTGCGATCCACTTTCGCCTATGAACTTCTGTCGCGATGCTCTTCAATTTACTTGATCCTCGTTAGGTCCAATTCATCCTATTTGATACCGATTTTCTACAAAATATTGAAACGAACCAAGTAAGTCCGAATCGATAAATACTAATCAAACCGACGGCATAAATAGGACAAACCATAGAAAATGACACGTAAAACAATACCAAGTATCAGCACAAATTCATACCAAACAACTCCCCCACACTTATCCATTTGCTTGTCCTCAAGCAAAGTCTATACTAGTAAGAATAGGGAAGATAACTCATGCAGCTTCACTCTTAGTCTAATCAATCAAACCTTATTGCTTTTCCCCCACACTTGGTGTTTACGTATTCAAAAATATTGTGAAATAAATCTCTGACAATTGATTTCCAATAAATAAAGGGTTACCTCTGCTCGGACCCAACTCTCCGTTGAGGGGTGAACTAACTAATGTGGTCACCTTTAGCAACAAGTTTCTTTTTTTTAAAGCCAAAGAATGTTTTATGATTTTGGAACAATATTGAAGGTGAACTCTCGATGAACTCGAGTTTCCTATAGTGGTTTCCCATGTCTATTTCTCAATTTACGAGAAGAGGACGAGAATCCCGTCCTCTATTTCCACAATCTCAACAAATAGCGGGTTTTCATTCTCCTTATTTTCTACTTTTTCACACTTTTTTTTTTTAAGAAACAAGTATATAGGTAACCACAATGTTAACACTACCCTAATATTAGCGGACAAATCACATCAATTCTCACTATTCATTTCTATCAATCACAATCTCGTCGATTCACATTACACTCGAATCATATACCACCAAAAGTCTCGAAATTTAAAAATCGGTTTGACCGATACCACGAATTTAGTTGCACAAATCAAAATCTAACACTCGCATATACAATATTTGATTCAAGAAATCAAAATTAACACGGATGCACATCACCAAACATACAAATAGATAAGATACACACACAAAGCGGTAAACATCCCCACAATTTGAACCTTTGTCCCGGTGCTCGAACATAATAACACAAAATGACCATAGGATGATACTTCCACGATAATGAGCAGTGTCTGCGCGATGAGTTGGAGCATCACGGCTTCACCACACGGATTAAAATGTCCCGAACTCGAGAATGATAAACACGAAACTGCACCACGAGAAAACCAAAGCAAAGGCGAAAACAAAACACAAGCAAAACCGAGATAAAGCAAGAACAAAGCGGAAAAACAAGAAAACTCGTGGGTTGCCTCCACGTGGCGCTCGTTCAATGGTACGAGCTCCACCAATGAAGCGGACTATCCATAGTCCTTCACTGCGAGAATACCATTTCAACCAGAGCATCAATAGTAACATTGTAAGCACCAAGGACAGTTAAGGTAGCAATTAACGAATTAATTAAGTTCAAATCAAACATCCTATTCTTCAAAGCAAAATAGATAACTTCGACTCCAACAGCACAATACTTTGGAGAATTAGGATATTGAAAAATTATAAATGCTACCTCAACGTATGTCCTCTCTTCCTCCTCTAACTGATTCGGGAAGATACCAGGTTGTTCATGGTTAGTCGCGGTTTGATGAAGCCTTGACTCTTTAATTTCATCATCATATTCCATGATTCTCCCCTCAACTTCATCATCTTCATAGACTATGATAGAAGAAGTTTGCTCAATTGTCTTGGCATCTCCTCCACACTTTGGTTGTGGTCGATTCTTCCACTATCGGCTAACCGGTGACTTGAGTCTCTAAGCGCTCGATAGATGTTTCCAAAATCTCGAACCTTTGTGGCTTCACGGTGACTCGCTTGAATGAGCGCTGCAATGACTCTCTCGATGTCGGCTTCACGGTGACTACGCTGAATGAGCGCTGCAATGACTCCTCGATATCGACCGTCGGTTGTTGTTGGAAAAAGAGGTCTGACTATATGAAGAACTACGAGGATGCCTCGGTAAGGATCATAGGCTTGATGCTCCACGACTGTGGGTATCCTTCAAAATAGTCGAATTGGGCTCATGCTTCATAGGAAGAATTTACAATCTGACGAGCTTTCCTCCTCAAGCACAGCCGACCATATTACGTATCGCGGTAACCACTGCATTATGAGACACCAACTACAAAAACAAGATCCTGCATACGAGTTGGAGAAAATAGAAACAAAGAAAAGAAAGAAATAAAAAGAAGAAGCACGGGGAAGAAAGCAGAAAAACAAAGCGACACAAAACCAAAAGCTAAAGCCTTCCACAGCAGCGGTGCAAAAATTTGTTACGACCAATTTGTTCTTTTCGATCGCTTCGCAATAGTATGAGGTCCTTATAGAATGGTAAGGTCGACCCAGTCGAATCTCTGGGAAGGCTTCAGGGGCTACGGTTTTATGTCGAACACGAGCGAGAAAAGAAATACTAACGTCTAACATAAAGGGGCATCGCGGAAAGGGCGAAAGTAGGAAATAAAATAAAAGCGAGGGAAAGCGGATGCACTTGGATAACAATAGGAATTAGCGAGATACACGAAATTGGAGCGGTGTTCTAGGGTTGAATCTATCCTCGCAATTAATAAATCGAGGACCGGTACACAAAGCATAAAATACCCGCCTCTCACCAAGCGATCGACACTAACTAACCTCTCGATTATGTCAGCGTTAGACTCGAACTTAATGGCGGGGATCGTCGATCAACCAACCATCAACTACGAAGGATATTTTACTACAAGGCGTACAATAGCGAAAACCACAACCACGTATATCATTTATTCGACAACAAACCAATCTCGACCACTTTCATTGTCAAACTTATATTTAATATAAATCGCTCTCCCATATCTTTATAATCAAACATAAGCATACAATCAACCTACACTATTCTTTGAACACCATGCATGAAGATCATAAAAAAAAATCATCAACCCAACAATCACGATTCGAGATAAAACGATTAAACATATATTTTCCAACAATTCGATAATTTATCTCATGATAGAAATTAATCCAATCCCAATTACATAGACATAATCAAAACGAGAAAAACTTACAACCATTCATAAACAAATTAAATCTTCCAAAATCGAGAATCGTACAATCGATTGTTAATCAATACAAAATTAAAGGAGAAGGAAAGAAAAAGAAAAGGAAAAAGAAGACAAATCGCCTAAGCGATGTCTGCGAAATAAAAAAATAAGAACTAGGGTTTTTAGCGTATTTCGATATTTATAATGGGCGAAAATTCACTCAGTAGCGGACGGCCTTGGCCAGACGAGAGTTCTGGGCGAAACAGAATCAACACCCAGTAGGCGGACCCGGCGCTAGCCACGGAACCGGAACCCGGCGTCATTTGGACACCAGCCTTGAGGCAGGCGCTTGTGGCTGAAAAAGCCTGCACGGCGAATCGGCGTGGAGGGCATGGGCTAGGCGGCGGGCGGCGCGAAATGGCTGGCGAAGCCGGCGCCAGGCTGAAAATGGCGCGGATGCGGTCGGGCGAAAAGGAATGGGTGGCGAAACCACCGGCTGAAGTGGCTGGCGTGATGGCAGTGGCGCTTGGGGGCCTGCGGCGGCGGCGAGCGGCTAAGTGCCGAGCGCTTGGGACAGCGTGCGGCGGCAAAACGCAGGCGGGGCGGGCGTGCGGGCGTGAGGCGTTGTGCGGGCGCGGAAGGCAGCGAGGCGTCGCGGTAGGTGGCGTGTTCGGGCGAGCGAGCAGTAAAAATAAGCGGCAGCTGGCGGATCTGGCGCCATATGGGTGCTTGGCGGGCGTGGCGGCGGCGAGCAGGCGGCGGCGTGTGGGCGTGTCGTGCGGCGGACGGGCTCCAGCGAAGCGGGCGTGCGGGTGTGTGCGATGGGAAGTCGTGCGTGACTTTGGCGTTTCGCTCCGTTCTTCCTCGTTTGAACTCCGATTTGCGATCCGCTTTCGCCTATGAACTCCTGTCGCGATGCTCTTCAATTTACTTGATTGGTAGGTCAATTCATCTGTTTGATACGATTTTCTACAAAACATTGAAGCGAACCAAGTAAGTCCGAATCGATAAATACTAATCAAAGCGGCGACATAAATAGGACAAACCATGAAAATGACACGTAAAATAATACGAGAATCAGCACAAATTCATACCAAGCAGGAACCACGGACCTACTGGCGATAAAACACATAGAGAAAGTACCATGTTATCACGAGAAATTGTTAGGCGAGGAGGCGTCTTGATTGAAAAAGATTGGTACTGCGGTTAACCTAGCTGACCCATTCATGAAGTGCCTGCCGCAAAAAGTGTCACAGCCCGACTACTTAACCAAGTAATTAGGCCGTGATGTGGGTTAAGAAACAAATCTGACAAATGGGACCTCAATTTTCATCATGAAGTAATTAAACATTTATGGTTCAAAGAAGTGCAATGAAGTTTGACAAAGGTTGATTCTAGGTCCTCAAACCACAAAAAATAATTGAATAAAGAAAAACAACGGCTGAGGACGAATAATCAAAATAAGATAATCAAGATCAAATACGACATTGATCGATATCACGAGTTAAACTAATTTCTGATGAATGTAAGAACTCGAGCATGCTTTCACTAAAATAAAGTCTTTGGTTAGTTAGGGTTGAAAGCATGATTCATCAATAACATCAAAGTTGCTTTCATGAATATTCAAGTAAATCCTTGATCACAGAAGCAAGTCGACATCATAACGAAGACTTGGAGATGTCGAGATTATAACGACCAAATAATGACTTTCATTAGAAATATGATCACCGTCATGGCGAAACACATAGCGGTAAAGGCGAAGTTCGACGAGAAGTGTGGTTGAGAATTATGTATGATGACATAAGACTCTGGGCAAATAAACATGATAACATCAAACGAATAACGTCAACAATTGGACAATATCATCATGAATAAAATCATCTAGAGAAGCTTATTTGTGCAACATTCGATTCAACATCCTCTCGAGCTCAACTGCTGCGTTTAGAAATACATGCGGCGTGGTACAAAATGCACTCGATAGGTATCGTGAAAACATAAAAACATTGCCCTTAGGGCTATAGGATTGACTTGCCATAACATTAGCAACACACATGGGTTTTAGTGAAATAACCTGTGCATGCATCATCATAATAAACACTTACTTGCTTTCATTTCATAGCATTATAAAATATGCATATGCATGGTCTATGTCGGCCGATAACTTTCACTTCCCATATCCACGGATTCTTTCTTTCTGTTGAGAAGTAGGCCTCTTTCTCAACACGCCTTGACCCGAAGGTCCATATCATACCCGACGTCGGTAACATTCTTTCATTCTCTTTCTTTCTTTCTTTCATTTCCATAGATAGGTAAATGCATCGTGCTCATGCTCATGCTCAAAAAGCGAGAGTCGATCAACTTTGCAAATAAATGCATATTATATCATTTTGAAAATATATAAAAGCATATCATATCATTTATAGAAAATATTTATATACCCGCTATGACGAGTCACTTGAATGGGTGTACTTTTTGTCTTTCTCTTCTTTCTTCTTTTCTTGATCCTTGATCAGCGTGGGTTGGCATAAAAGCTATCGAGAATCAAGCGAGAACATCGTTATCTGACTATATCTTCTCGATATCGAGACAACATGGTCTATAAACACTTGGGTCATTCATCCTCTAACATCTTACATATAACAAGATATCACAAAGCCTCATATGTCTAAGCGAGCATAGAAAACTCAACAAAAGCTTAAACCATCTAATCTTGGCCAAAACCTAACAACCCTTAAAACATAGCTTATGTCCAGGCGTCGAAAATCGTGCGAGGCGTTAAATCTATCTTAAACGAACCTCTATACATGCTCAAATATCACCAAAGATCACTAATCCATCACCAAAACCAAGATAATCCATCACCAAAACCCAAGATCAAAGCTTTATCTTTGAAAACTCGAACTTGACGTCGAACTAAATTTTTCAATTTTCAAATCGTCGGCGAAAAATCCGAATAAATCATTTTAAGTTTTATTCATATCATAGAATCAAATATGAAGTCAAAATGATCAAATAAAATAAAAATCAAACATTATGAAGTCTAGGGTTTCGGCGAAAAGGGGTTTCAACATTGGTTCGATTTCAAAGCGTTTTCTTGCTCAAAACATGTTTATATCAACTTATTAACAAATATATGAAAGAATATCAAGCAATTAAACTTCATAGATTCAATATCATAGCTTTTGTTTAGTATGAATTTGTCTGATTTTGGTATTGTTTTGTGTGTCATTTTGATGGTTTATCTTGTTTATGCCGTTGGTTTGATTAATACTTATTGATTCGGACTTACTTAGCTCGTTTCGATGTTTTGTAGAAAAACAGCATAGAATAGGATGAATTGAATCTACCAAGGATCAAGTATAATGAAGAGCATCTCGGCGAGGAGTTCGTGGCGAAGCCGTGCGTAAGTGGAGTTGAGCGAGGAGAGCGAGTCGAATTATTGTAATCGCGCACGGCACCCGTCGCCTGACCCAATGCTCGTCGCGCGCCCGTGCCGCGCGCAGCGCACCAGCTCCTCACCCAGCGTTCCAGCCCGCGCGCCTGCGCCCAGCGCCCCCGCGCCCAGCGGCGCCGCCCAGCGCCCGCGTGCCCGCGCTCCCGTGCGCCTCGCCCAGCGCCCTGCCGCAGCAGCGCCACGCCCGCCTCGCCGGCTCTCACGCACGATGCCGCCCGTTTCCCTCGCCGCGCTGCGCCCGCTGCATCGGCGTTCATTCCATCTCCACGGCGCTCATTCACGGTAGCGCGTTGAAATTTCGTGGTGAGCTGCACCTCCGGTCGTGCCTTTCCCAAGCCAAGTTCGCCCGGGCTCCAGCGTGCTGCTACCCATCCGGCGTTTGGCTCGCCCACCGCCCGATCCATCGGTCTTTGTGATCGGTCCGGTATTGGGGGCGTTGGTACATTCACTCGAGAATCTCGGCGTCCGTGGCTGAGATCCGTCCGGCTATTTGAGGTCTTGAGGCATTGAGTCTAGAAACTCCTCGCGTCGGTGCTGCATCACGTCCGGCGCGGGGTGAATTTTCGTCCGTTATAAATCTTTGAAATACCGCGAAAACCCTAGTTCTTATTTTATTATTTCGCAGACATAAGTTTATTTGGAGAACTTGTTCCTCCACGCGAATTTCCTCCATTAATTTTCCAAGTAATTTCTTTGCATTGGATTGATTCAAGACCTTTGATTGAAGAAATTCATCAACGACTTTTACGATTGTAAGGATTATTATTCTATTTTCTTCCGTTGAATTATTGGATAATGATTTCAATTGATTGTAATTGTTTGATCCTTAGAATGAGCATGAACTAATCTTCCTCTAGGGTTGGGTGATTCAAATTGATTGATGGTTTATTTGTTTTGATTGAGTATACCAATTGATTTCTAGGGTTTTACGTTAAGTGATTGATCACCATTTAATTGTTTGTGTGTGGTGTATTATCGAGAGATAGATCGTTGCATCATAGGAATCGATTGGATTAGAGGCTACGGAAGCGGGTACTCTAATAGTTTAGGTATTTGTGAAATTTGATAACCTAGGTTTAATCCACGGATTGAAAGTCGAGTGTTTGGATTGAGGTTTGAGGATTGCATGAATAGGTAGATTTCTTAATCAAGCATAATTGATTAATCAAGTGAAGAACAATATACTAGTTATTCTCACAATCTTGAATTACTCTGTTGCTATCGAGCGCCTTGAATATTGGTTTGAATCGTTTGCGTGATTTAATTTCTGTATGTGTATATATACTCTTATAAAGAGTTATTATATGACCTTTGATGATAAAATCCTTGAGTGAACCGGGTTACATTTGTTTATTTCGATGTTATGTTGTATGTTTTGTTATGTTTGCGTGTGTATGTGTGAAGGATTGAGTCGGGTGAAATCAAAGGGTTTTAATTGCATTTATCGTTTTTCTAATTAGTTATGGCATGTAGCGGGAAGCGGCGGAAAAAGAAAATTTGAAGTCCGTGAGTCAAAGTCGAGCTCGGGTTGAGCACAAGCAAGGCGAACTCGTGGCGAGCTTGACGATGTCGAGGGAGGATTGAGCAGTAATCTTGAAGAAATGCGGGAGGCGAGTCGAGCTACAAAGGCGAAGTCGGCCTCGGGAAAAGTGGCGAGGAAGTTGGTCGAGCTCAAGACTTCAGAGCTCAGAGACTACTGAGAACTCGTGGCGGAACCGAACTCGGGAAGAAAAGAATAGAGCCGAGCTCGCAACCGGTCGAGCTCAAAGATTGAAAAGTTCACAAGTATGAAGGCGACCTCGATCTGGTGATGGCGAGACTCGTGGCGAGTCGGACTCGTCGGTCGGACTCGTGGCGGTCGGATGTCGGACTCTTGACCGAGCTCGAGGCGATGGCCGTAAAATGGGATCGGATTCATGAATGAGGTCGGGCCCGTTCAAAGGTTGAGCTCGGAAGAAAGAAAGAAAAGCGGATGAAGCCGCGCTTATGATAAAGCGAAGAAAAGTCTTGCGGGACCACGGCCACGTGGCGGTGGCCACGGCGGCATAAGGGCAGCGTTTGCGAGCCAGCGGAAAAAGAAAGGATCGATGGATGAAGGGTTTGCGGTGCCTAGATGCGTACACCTAAAAGTGTCGAGTTGGTTATTAAAGGAGGCGACAATCGGGAGAATATTCATTCATTATTTAGTATACGGGAGAGAAATCGGAGGCAAAGCCTTGGAGAAGAAGCTATCGGAAGGCGGCGATCGAGGAGGAACACGTGATTTCGGCGACAGTGTTAACTTTGAATCTCGAATTCCTTTTTATTTTGCTATGGCATTTGTGTTTCGAATTACATTTGCCTGACTCGCTATGAGCTAAATTAGTATGACTTGATCTTTTGATGAAACCCATGCTCGTGTGTGAGCCCGTTTCTGCTTATCTTGTTAAGTTATTATCGTTTTCTTGGTGTTTATTTATCTTGCTTGTGATTGATCACCATGGGTGAGATCTTAGCTCTATGATTTACGGGAAGCTCTCATAGAGTGGAAAACAAGAAAATGGCCTTGAGAACATGATTTAAATATTATGTGTGTGAATAGCATAGGAATATGTGTTTGCCTTGCGTGACATAAATGAATGGAATGGTAGAGATACTCTTTAAAGCGCTTGGTATAGGAATATATTGGCGAGCTTAGAGGTATAATCTTAGATTTGGAAAAATGCTAAGAGTTGGAAGATTTCATGTCATAATAACGAGGCGAGATAATGTTGAAGCATGGCGATGCAGGCATGGGTGGAATCAGTGATCAAGTCTATTTTCCTCACGATATCTATTTGATAATCATATATTGTCTTAAATTCCACATCGTCTCGGTGTAAAGTTCTCTTTAATTTGTCTCTCTCATAATCACAAACAAATTGTATTCGGCGTGATTTAAAAGTCGTTCACAATGGATTCGATCTCGGAATATTTTCGTATATTACTTGTTGATTCGTGCACTTGCGTATGATTTTGATATATATATATATATATATATATATATATATATCGATTGTATATTTCAACAACAAGTTTTTGGCGCCGTTGGGGGCGCTAATTATAAATTACGTTGATATTTCAATTTTGTGTTTATTTCGTATTAGTGGTTAACTACTGTTATTTTCTTTGCGTGAATCGGGTTTACGGGCTGTGGTATATCATAAAACCAAGGCGCAATTATTGTACCGCTAGATCCGAGATTGAGCAGCACCTTCCGTCGAGGAAGGCGGCGTCAACGTCCAAGTATAAGCGCCAAGCCAAAATGGCGCACAAGGAGGTGATGGGAATAATGGAGGAAATGCCATAGTCATCGGCGATGGCCGGGAAAGGGTATCGTGACTCGCTAACCCCAGATTTAATGGTGAATCGGGAATAACCGGACCGAGGTGCAAGCGAACCGATTCGGTGAAGCGGTTATGTTCGGATGCTCCAAGCGATTGGGGCGATTCGGTGGGCAAGCCACGGAGGATCCCATCTCACCCCGGTCGTTCACGGAGGTCGTGACATATTTAAGTTACCGGTGTTCGGCCGAGCGGCGAGACTTGACTATTCCTTTCTCGCTACGAGATCGTGCAAAGCATGGTGAATGGCCTTCCATCGGACTCTATCACTTCCTAGAGCTAGCTCGTGAAAAATTCTTAATGAAGTATTTCCGCCCTGAAAAAGCGAGATTCGAAATGACATCATGTCGTTCGGAGAATGATGATGAGTGCGTAATGCGAGGCATGGGAGCGTTATAAGGAAATGCTACGTAAATGCCCTCACCACGGCATTCCGCTGCATTCATTGGAGACCTTCTATAATGGGTTAAATCGTCCACCGTTTGGTACTTGGCGCGTACGCAAATGGAGCTATTCTCTCTAAATCTACAATGAGGCATATGAGATATTGGAAAGGATTGCAAATAACAGCGCCGATGGTCCAATTCTCGAGCTCGATGGGAAGAAATGCATTGCGGTGTTTTGGAAGTTGATGCCTTGGCGGCGCTAGCGCTCAGTGGCGTCTATGAGCAATATGTTGAAAGGTTTGCAAATAGCCAATCCGGTGCTCAGCGACAAGTGTCGATGGTCGCACCCACAATCAAGTAAGCGGTATCATGCGTTTATTGTGGGGAAGGGCATACTTTGATAGTTGTCCATCAAACCCAGCCTCGGTGTGCTACATGGGAAACCAGAATGGCCAAAGAAATAATCCTTACTCACAATCATACGATCCGGGGTGGAGACAACATCCTAATTTCTCATGGGGAGGACAAGGATCTGGAACAAGTGGTGGTGGAAATTTTGAGAAAAACACATATCCACAAAATTTCCAACGAAGCGACAACAAGCGCCCATGGCCCAAATCTATGGAAACCTTGATAAAGGGTATATGGCTAAGGCAGAGCCAGCGATGTCTGAGGACAATCCACTTCGCTAAGGAATTTGGAGGTTCGGATCGGACAATTAGCCAACGAGATGAGAAATCGGCCACCTGGTAATCTGCCAAGTGACACGGAGAACCCTCGGAAGGATAAAGAACATGTCATGGCTGTCACTCTGCGAAGTGGAAAGAAGATGCAAGAAACCGAGCTGCTGAACCAAGAAGAGAAGGCGGAGTCCTCAAACACTAAAAGCAAGTTGGTAGAAGTGGAAGCACCGAAGCAACCTCGTGATGCCGAGGTGCCTGCCAAAGTGAATCCACTGCCGAAGTCAATGGACGAGGTGGTTTATCGACCACCACCACCTTTCCCCGAAAGGTTGAAAAAGAAACAGCAAGACACTCAGTTTCGGAGATTTCTAGATGTCTTGAAACAACTGCACATTAATATTCCATTGGTGGAAGCACTAGAACAAATGCCAAATTATGTGAAGTTCTTGAAGGATATCTAACAAAGAAGAGATGCTTGGGGAGTTTGAAATAGTGGCGGTAGGAAGCGGTAGTACCATGTTAAAAGCGAATTCCACCCAAGTTGAAAGATCGAGGGTTTCACAATTCCATGTTCAATTGGAGGTCGCGGCGTTGGTGGTGCTCTATGTGATCTAGGGGCGAGTATAAACTTAATGCGCTCTCGATATTGAGGAAGCTCGGGATAGGAGGCTCGGCCCTAGCGGTGACCTGCAATTGGCGGATCGGTCATGGCTCATCACGAAGGAAAAATTGAAGATGTGCTAGTAAAGGTTGATACATTCATTTTTCTGCGAGACTTCATCATTATGGATTCTGAAGCGGATCACGAGGTGCTATAATTTTGGGACGTCCTTTCCTTGCAATTGGAAGGACTTTGATTGATGTCAAAAGCGAACTCACAATGAGGGTGAATGATCGAGAAGGTCACCTTTAATGTTTTCAACGCAATGAAGTATCTGACGAAGTGGAGGAATGCTCGATAATTCATGTATTAGGCGGTCGTCATGGACAAGATCTTTGGAGCACTCGTCTCGATTCGAAGGCGGTGATAATGAAGTTGCCGACCTCGTGGAGTTAGAGCAGGAAAGGGCGACCTCGGCAATTCTCTAACAAGAGATCGGCGAAGTCCCACCTCGTATCGGCCGAGCTCGGGGTCACTCGGGCTCGCGGATCGGCTATCCGGTATCGAAGCCTTGATGAGCGAACCTCCGATACTTAGTGCGAAAACATTGCCCAACCACGAAATATGCTTATACGGGCGAGGGACAAACTCTACCGATAATCATTTCGGTGGCTCGAGCTCGACAAAGAAGAATCTACATTACGGTGTTGCGCCAAATCTGAGAGCTATTGGATGGTCGATTGCCGACATCGAGGGGATCGGCCCGGCTCGTGCATGCACAAGATATTGTTGGAAGATTGCCACAGCACTTCCATAGAACACCAGCATCGTCTTAATCCTGCCATGAAAGAGGTGTTGAAAAAGGAAGTTATTAAATGGCTGGATGCTGGAATCATTTATCCGATCTCGGACAGTTCTTGGGTGAGCCCGGTGCAGTGTGTTCCTAAAAAAGGAGGAGTTACAATGATTTCTAATGATCGGAAGGAGTTGATTCCAACTCGGGTGATAACGGGATGGCGCGTTTGTGTGGATTATAGGAAATTGAACACGGCTACTAGGAAAGACCATTTCCCTCTGCCATTCATGGATCAAATGCTTGATAAACTATTTGGAAAGGAGTTCTTACATTTCCTAGATGGGTATTACGGTTATCATCGGATCGCCATTGCACCGATGATCAACACAAAACCACCTTCACTTGTCCCTATGGCACTTTTGCCTTTAGAAGGATGCCTTTTGGACTCTGTAATGCCCAGTGACGTTCAGCGTTGCATGATGGCCATCTTCTCGGATATGGTGGAGAAGTCGGTCGAAATCTTCATGGATGACTTCTCGTATTTGGGACACTTTTGAGGTATGCTAGGTAACTTGGAGAAGGTCTTGGAGGCGTTGCTGCGACACACTTAGTCTTAAATTGGGAAAAATGCCACTTCATGGTGCAAGAGGGCATAGTGCTGGCCATCACATATCGAAGGGGATAGAAGTGGGCGAGAGCAAGATTGATGTGATAGATAAACTTCCACCTCCTACTCGTAAAGGGGTGCGTAGTTTCTTAGGGCATCTGAGGTTTTCTGAAGGTTTATAAAGAATTTTCAAAATTTCTAAGCCCTTTGTGTGCTTCTTTGGAGAAAAATAGCCACTTGAGCTCACCGGAATGTCTGGCGTTTGGCGTTTTAAAGCGAGCTCTAGTGACAACTCGGTAATCATTGGACGAGCTGGGCATTACCTTTCGGTGATGTGCGGCGCGATGACCGCCGTGGGGGCGTCTTGGGTCAGCGGAAGGAGAAGTTATTCCACTCCATCTATTATGCCGATAAAGCGTTGGTGGAAGCTCAAGTAAACTACACCACTACGGAGAAGGAGCTGCTAGCGGTGGTGTTCGCATGTGAAAAGTTTGAGCCTACCTCGTCGGTTCGAAGGTGATTGTTTACGAGATCACGCGACCATAAGATATCTAAATCGCCAAGAAGATGCCGAGCCGCGGTTAATCCGGTGGATCTTGCTTCTCTGAAATTCGATCACGGAAATTAGAGATAGGAAGAGTGCGAGAATCAGTGGCCGACCATTTATCTCGATTACCAGCTTGGCGAAGACACCGTGTCAGTTCGGGATGCATTTCGGATGAGCAACTAATGAGCATGCACCCTTGTAGTACACCTTGGTATCGAGACTTCGTAAATTTCTTGGTTAGTGGAGTACTACCTCACGACTTCTCTTTTCAACAAAGAAAAAGGTTCTTTTCGAGGTGAACCATTACTTTTAGGATGAACCATTCTTGTATAAACAACTTGTCTTGTGGATGATGAGGCGTTGTGTCCCGCATGAGGAAATGGAATCGATTCTAGAGGATGTCATGCTACCCATATGGTGGTCACTTGCGAGGCGGAGAGCGGCGACTAAAGTTCTTCAATCGAGGTTATTTCGGCGACCTTGTTTAAGGATGCTCATGCCTTTGTGCGAAAATGTGATCGATGTCGGAGAGTTGGAAACATTTCTTCTCGAAATGAGATGCCAGCAATTTTATCTTAGAAATAGAACTCTTTGATGTTTGGGGCTTAGACTTTATGGGTCCTTTTCCACCCTCGTTTGGCAACCTCTACATATTGGTGGCGGTTGATTATGTCTCTAAATGGGTGGAGGCCGTAGCTAGTTCGACTAATGATGCGAAGGTTGTAATCAAGTTCTTGCAAAGAACATCTTTACGGTTTGGCACTCTCATCGTGCTATCATTAGTGACGAAGGAACTCATTTTGTCAACAAGGCGATGAGTCTTGTCTAGCCAGTACAATGTTAGCCACAAGATTGCCACGGCATACCACCCCAAACCAATGGACAATTTGAACTCTCGATAGAGATAAAGGCATATTGGAGAAGGTGGTAAACCAGTCGGAAGGATTGGTCCATCTGTTGGATGATGCGATATGGGCCTCTGAGCGACTTTCAAAACTCCGTTAGGGATGTCCCCTGTCGGTTGGTCTATGGGAAAGCTTGTCACCTTCCTTTGGAACTCGAGCATCGAGCTGTTAGGCGATAAAGCTGAATTTTGAGCATAAAGGCTCTTTGGAGAAGCTCGCTTGTTGCAACTAAGTGAGATGGATGAATTAGTTGGTTTGCTATGAAAATGCGAAATTGTACAAGGAGAGGACAAAGAGATGGCATGACAACAACATCTTGCGCCGTGAGTTCTTCTTAGGGTCGACAAGTGCTCTTGTTCAATTCGAGGTTGAAGCTATTCCACGGAAAGGCGAAATCACGATGGTCGGGTCCTTCACAATTCTCGGGTAGCACCGCGGTGCTATCACATTCTGAAGGGACATCGGTCGAGAATTCATGGTAAATGGACGTGTCAAGCACTATTGTGGTGGCGGTCGTTCGTGTGAAGACCTCAACATCCCTGAAGGGCGCTGACGGGAGGTATCTTGGGTGCCATGGCGGCGGTATTGGGCGACCCGTTTATTCGTTGTACATATTTGTTTTATTTTAAGTTTTGTCTCGGTGTTTTTCGTATGATAATAAATTGCTTTAGCCTTGCTAAGAGGATGAGGGTTTATTTTGGGATTTTTGATTGCAGGTACGTGCGTACCTCTGGGGGAAAATTCTGAGCATGGTGCTAATTCTTGCCCCAGTAATGGATTTGCAGAGGATTAAGAGAAAGTGAAATAGAAGTTGCCAATTTGGTAAAAACAAAAAGAGCGGGAAAAATTTGGTTGACTTTTGGGATTTGAAAGACCGCGCCTTTTCCTTTTCCACCTTTCAGTCTTTTAAATCTTTTATTTCCCCAATTTTGCTGCATCTTTGCTCTCGCCTTTCACGATCATTTTCTCCTGTGCTCTGATTGTGCAAATTTGTAGTCTCCATTTCTTCCACCTACTGAATCAGTCATTATGAGGAGATTCGGCGGCGGGATCGGGGCGGTGCGGCCATCATCCATTCAAGCAATGATCTTGCCACGCGCCGTAATTCGAGACGAAGAGGTATCACGGGAAACTTCACGGCTCCTCCACGGTACATTCGCCTCTTTCCTCCAAAGAAAGAATAGTCCGATGAAAGGGAAGGGAAGATAGTGGGGCGAGGAATCGAAGATGTTCAAAGCAAGAAGGCGAGTGGACAAACCACCGTCACAAAGGCGAAATTTCAATCGATGCCATCCCTAAATTTTGAGCTCACGGTGGGTTCGAAAGATTTAAGCGCTTAAAGCTGGCGACTACGGATGGAAAAGGGGTTCAGTCGAATGAAACCCGGTGTTTGTGGTGGAATTAATTTCCTTGAATGGTTGGGCTACATTGCGGCGATACCACCTCACATTACACCCTTGTTAAGGAGTTCTATGCAAATATCACGCCTTTGCCGAATAAGGAAGGGTTGTCTTACGTGGTTAGAGGTAAATTAGTGGTTTCTCTCGGAAACCATTAATGCTTTATGAGTTAGACAATGAGGTGGAGGATGCTTTCTCCACCATGAAGAGACCCTTCGGTGAAGACCTCGGAGGCGCTACGATTGATAGTATCGAAGGCGAGAATGGGAGATCTCCACACGGGGTGTCGCTCCATTAAAGCTGCATCATTAAAATTGGAGGCTCGTGTCGGCTCCATTTCATCAAAAGCGGATTTTGCCAACAACCCATGATACCACGGTGTCGGAAGAGCGTATGTTGATCTTCTGCATCTTCCTTTGGAAGGTCCGTCAGCGTGGCGCCCAAATCTGGAGCAGTAGAGGGTGCCTAAAAAGGAAGAAAGGCCATTGTTCTTTCCTTCTACGATCACTCGATTATGCATGAAGGCGGGGTGCACATCGGGGATGATGAGGATCGCCTCGTTGAAAAAGCTTTTATAGACATCAAGACTCGACTCGTCGTCACGGTCTTCTCTGGACCCGATCTATGCAAGCGGTAAGCGAATCCACCTCGCCCATACCGGCCTCAGCAGAACCTCTTGTTCAGACATGCGAAGTGCCTCTGCGTGGGGTCAAGCCCTCGTGCTTGATCCATTGCACTAGAAGGCGGCTCTTAAGCATTTTGGGCGTCTTGTCGTAAGCGAGATCGGATATTGGAGGATAGCCTCGGTCACTATCACGGTAAATCTGACCTTCCCGAATTCCCATCGGGTATTCAAGCTTAGCCTCTACCTTCGGATTTTGATTACATCACTGGGTGATGAGAGAAAAAGCATAAAGCCGACCGAGCTAATTCGCAAGAATGATGGCCCAGTCGGACTCGATGCCAGTGATCGACCTGCTTTAAGCGAGGCTCGGGTACCAAGTGCCCGTCGGCGAATCGCGCCTCGGCCAGAGGCAGTGGTGTGTCTCTGAAACGAAGCTGTTTACGCTGCTACCACCCGTCTACGAGCTTCTCCTACTCCCGGGTTCTCCCGAAGTGTAGGCTAAGGCGTTTTCTCTAACTCAATCCTTGTTTTGTTTTGTGTTTTGTTGTGTGTCTGTTTGGTTGGTGTTTTGTTGGGTTTGTTACGTGTTGTTCAATAAAAGCATGTGATTACATTTTCGATGATTTCTAAGGATGATGCTTGATTGGCAAGGATAGCTTTATGATGTTAATTTGTTTTGTTTACTTGTGATCTTTAGTGCATGCCTTATTGCTCGTCGGTCTTTACCCTTATTTTGTGGGATGTACCTCTATTAATTTTGGTATTAGCATATTAGCCCTATAGGGATTGACCATTGCATCGGTGAATCTTAATTGGCTTACGATTTTGTATGAGTGCTTGTCTCTCATATTTGGTTGGTACTCCTCCTTGAGACAATATACATGAGTGTGTCAACATGGATAGGGCGTAGGCCCTTTTTGGATCGATTGTGCCTTTCTAGCCTTCCTTAATATGATATTTTCCTAGGGTCCCCTTTTGAGCTTACAAGCTTTTCTTTCTTGCACCCACCAAATATTCTCTGTATACCACATATATTATTCCTTACCCTTCACTTTGGGCATACCTAATTGTGGTTCGGTTCTCTCATTTCTATAATAGTGCCGTAGTAATCTCTATGTCTCGAGATATGATGTCTCACCCCTCGATTTTGTATAAGTCTCGACATTGGGGACAATGTTATGTTCTAAGTTTGGGGTGGGCGAGGTAAAGTAACCTCGGAAGTTGAGGGTGAAGTGGTTATAAAATATGGTCATTCTGAGCTTATTGCTAAAATATGAAAAAAAAAAAAAAAAAAAATGTGAAGATCGGGGTCTCTATAAAAGAAAAGAAAAATGTCGGGATAGTTGGAACCGAGAATCGTTAGGTGCCCGGTGCTTTGAGCTACATTATCCCAAACAATCCTACCGTCACCCAAGCTAACATTATAATTTGTTAAAGACCTCTTGATCCGATATTGATGACACTCGTGTTAGTGGAGGGGTTGACGAGCTGAAATGTGGAGACATCGGTGCACTTGATAATCAAAGCATGGTCATATTAAGAAGAACTAAGTTATGGGAAGATTCATGTAGTGGCTAATGTGTTATATACTGTTGATATCGAAGGCGACATCCTTGCAATCTGAGGTGATTGAATAGATTTGCAACAAGAAGAAGCTGAATGATCCTTTTCTTTAAAGAACCATGGTGGCGGCGTCCCTAGTGATTAAGTCATCATCTTGGTTATCGTCGGACATTTTGAACATCGCTTCTTGTTTTGTGGGTGTGTTTTGTTGTGTATGAGCATCACTCGAGGGCGAGTAATGAGCTAAGTTTGGGGTGTGATAACTCTTATAAAGAGTTATTATATGACCTTTGATGATAAAATCCTTGAGTGAACGGGTTCTGTTTGTTTAATTCGATGTTATGTTGTATGTTTTGTTATGTTTGCGTGTGTATGTGTGAAGGATTGAGTCGGGTGAAATCAAAGGGTTTTAATTGCATTTATCGTTTTTCTAATTAGTTATGGCATGTAGCGGGAAGGCGGCGGAAAAGACAAGGTGAAGTCCGGTGAGTCAAGTCGAGCTCGGGTTGAGCAGCAAGCAAGGCGAACTCGTGAGCGAGCTTGACTTGATGTCGAGGAAGGATTGAGCAGTAATCTTTGAAGAAATGCGGGAGGCAGTCGAGCTACAAAGGCGAAGTCGGCGCTCGGGAAAAGTGAAAACCGAGGAAGTGGGCGAGCTCACTTAAGACTTCGAGCTCAAGACTACTAAACTCGACTCGTGGCGGAACCGAACTCGGGAAGAAGAGAATAGGCCGAGCTCATGACCAGCCGAGCTTAAAGATTGAAAAGTTCACAAGTATGAAGGCGACCTCGTCTTGAGACTCGTGGCGGTCGAACTCGTGGCAGTCGGACTCGTAACCGTGGCGGTCGGACTCTGGCGAGGTGGACTCTTGGCCGAGCTCGAGGCGATGACCACAAAATGAGATCGGATTCATGAGCGAGGTCGGGCCGTTCAAAGGTTGAGCTCGGAAGAAAGGAAGAAAAGCGAGATGAAGCGCGCTTATGAGCAAGCGAAGAAAAGTCTTGCGGGACCACGGACCACGTGGCGGTGGCCGGCGGCATAAGGGCAGCGTTTTGCGAGCCAGCGGAAAAAGAAAGGATCGGTGGATGAAGGGTTTGCGGTGCCTGGTTTGTACACTAAAAGTGTCGAGTTGGTTATTAAAGGGAGGCGACAATCGGGAGAATATTCATTCATTATTCGATGTCGGGAGAGAAATCGGAGACAGCGCCTTGGAGAAGAAGCTATCGGAAGGCGGCGATCGAGGAGGACACGTGATTTCGGCGACAGTGTTAACTTTGAATCTCGAATTCCTTTTTATTTTGCTATGGCATTTGTGTTTCGAATTACATTGCCTGACTCGCTATGAGCTAAATTAGTATGACTTGATCTTTTGATGAAACCCATGCTCGTGTGTGAGCCCGTTTCTGCTTATCTTGTTAAGTTATTATCGTTTTCTTGGTGTTTATTTATCTTGCTTGTGATTGATCACCATGGGTGAGATCTTAGCTCTATGATTTACAGGAAGCTCTCATAGAGTGGAAAACAAGAAAATGGCCTGAGAACATGATTTAAATATTATGTGTGTGAATAGCATAGGAATATGTGTTTGCCTTGCGTGACATAAATGAATGGAATGGTAGAGATACTCTTTAAGCGCTTGGTATAGGAATATATTGGCGAGCTTAGAGGTATAATCTTAGATTTGGAAAAATGCTAAGAGTTGGAAGATTTCATGTCATAATAACGAGGCGAGATAATGTTGAAGCATGGCGATGCAGGCATGGGTGGAATCAGTGATCAAGTCTATTTTCCTCACGATATCTATTTGATAATCATATATTGTCGAAATTCCACATCGTCTCGGTGTAAAGTTCTCTTTAATTTGTCTCTCTCATAATCACAAACAAATTGTATTCGGCGTGATTTAAAAGTCGTTCACTGTGGATTCGATGGATTCGATCTCTGCGTATGATTGGAATATTTATCCGGTTGTATATTTCAACAACATATATATTACTTGTTGATTATTCGTGCACTTGCGTATGATTGCTTTCTTGTTAAAAATAAATACTATATAAATACATCTATTAATCCATGTATTCATTTGAAACTCGAACGATAAACTTTGCTTGAAATTCTCTTTTAAAACTCAAATAATATATTATAAACATCAAAATTGATGATAAAATATTTTTGACTTTAAAAACCCTTTTAGGTATTCAGCCGACGATTAGGGTTTATACGGCGAACAAATGTAACAAAGAGCAAAAACGTTGAAATCAAGACTTTGGGTTCAAAACTTCTATAAACACATACTTATAATCTCAAAGCTCTTAAAATCTAAGTCTTCTTATTCTAAAAAAGACTTAAGAATCGAATCTTATCTTAAGTTCTATCTCAAATTCTATCGCGAATCTATTGCAAATTCTATCTTCTCGATTCGAAGCTTAATATAAAAGCTTCTAGATTAATATAAAAGCTTCTAGCTTAAACAACTCTTTCTTAAGGATGCAATGCCCTTCTTATAACTCTTAATCAGGAGCTAATCTCTGCTACAGGAATGCGGGGTATTACAAAAAGTCTACGAAGAGCATATTCGAGGACTTGGATTGCGCAAGATGGCACACACTTAGAAATGAAACTTTTGTAGAAGTGGGATAAGCAAAGTGATGGTGTTGTTTGTAATAGCTAGTAGAGAGACACATTGTATAATAAAGTTTGCTTTAGTATAAGTGGGAGATTGTTGGATTTGTATCTTTGGGCAGTTTGGTTGAGCTTGTATCTGATTATTCATGTTACCACTATTACAATCTTCTAGCGAATTGTTTTACTGAAAATTTCGGTTATAGACCACGGGGAATCCCGTTTTCTATTCTGAAAACCTCGTTGTCTATCGAGATATAGTCTATTAGGGCCAGGCTATGACCGCGGAAATCACGTGATCTATCACAACATGAACAGCGGGACGATCCAGTGGTCATCATGTTATAGACCACGGGGCCTTGTAATATACAATGGATATTCCCGTTGTCTATAGCATCATAAACAACGTGGGTTTACCGTTGTCTATGTTATTATAAACAGCGGTGTTCTAACTTTGTACTGATGGTTAAACCCGTTGTCTATTATGTTTTAGAACCAGCGGACATCCCATTGTCTATATATTAATAGACAGCGGGGAGAAGCCGTTAATCTATGATCGATCAACGAAAAAATTTATTTATTTATTTATTTATTTATTATATAATTGAATCATGTTTACGCCATTAAAAACAATAATACAAAATAGATATAAAATATATATTGTCTCATAAATAGATAAATCAGTGCAATACATAAACATTATATCTTGGGAAAATTCCCAATCAACAATTGTAACACAACAAATATTGTCTACCTAGCTAATTAAATTAGTCACAAAACATCGATTTCACCGTCTTGAACCTTTCATTTCACATCTACGCTCCGACGTCAATCGTCTAATTAGCCTCTCATCTACATGATCAAAATAAGATCGATATGTGAGAAATAAAATTTAATACCTAAAAATATTCAATTGATAAAGGTATCAAACTTACCATCATCAACAACCATAGAATCGTGACTAACTCATTTCGCTCTATCTGGACTTTATCGATTTCTTTTTCGGTAAAGCCTTGGAAAACTATTAAATAAACAAAATAGACATATTTCATTACTAAAAAAATATTAAAGAATAAGTATTTAGAAAATTTTGGATTAAATTGTCACGTTATAATTACCAAAAAATGAAGTGCAATGGTGTTATCCGAACCATAATTATCAATAATATCTTTCATGTACCGCATGACATAGAATCCACATTGACTTCCATCAGGTTGTTGTTGACACTACATGAAATGCATAATTTGAATTATAAACAAAGGTTGAATAACTAGGGCCTATTCTTTCCTCTTGATAAACTCATAGCTGTGTTACCAATTTATGCCAACCATAAATGTACGGCACAATATTTTATTTTATTTATACAAAAACATAACACATTTATAGATTTATGAGAAAGAGGATAGAAACTGATCAAATGGGTACAAAGGTCACAAACTTGACTGACACACTCACACACACATATGTTGGTGTATATTAATAAGTATAATGGAAAGCAGAAATGGTTCTGCTGAATTATCTTTATCTGCAAACAGTCTTTATCATACATAGATGATTTTAGGCGTCGGTACAAAGATAGAAAATAATCATGATAGCCTATTTTGTGTCTGCATACACTTGTTATATGCCTCATTGTCACTTTATCTATGTGTATCACTATAATATAATTTATAGGTCTGCTATCAAATATCTATATCAAAGTGTATGGATGAAACACATTATTTACTTATTAATTATATAGAAAGACCGATTTAAAATGCCCTACATTGGAGAATTGAAAATGTATGTCGGCTGTCAAGAATTCAAACTCATATTCTGGCCACTGTAAGTGGTTTTCTTTTCCTCTAATGATGTAATTGATTACTCTTATTTGAAGTGCTTTTCTTAGCTGGAAGAATCTCAGTAAAGATGTACCATTATTAAAAACATGCACCTTAAAGACTTCTATGTTTTATATAGGATGGGGGCTTCTATTTTTTCTAACCCCTAATATTTTTTTGGGTGGGTTGTGGGTGGGGGTAATTAAACTAAGATCAACTTTTCATTAAACCTTATTATGGAGTATGTTTAAGCAAAGTGCTTGAAAGCTAGGGAGCAAATTTTGACACGTAAAGTTAGATTTTACATGTAATTTCATTTTTATCTTACATCACACCAACGACAATATTTCATTAAACCTTATTATGGAGTACGTTATAATTATTCATATTAACTCTAATGGAAATGCATCTTAATTACAAAGTCGAGATATAAACATATTTCACCCTGCCTCATTTGTTAAGAGTTGAATTTCTATTAAGATAGTAGACAAACGCATATATATACAGCCACTAGATGAAATATAAATTTTTCATTCCATAATATGTAAAAGCTCAATCTTGATCATTGATCTCTGTATGCTAGAATCGTGGATGAGGAATGAAGTGTGTGTGTTGGAGTAGTGGTATAGTGGTTATCCCAATGTACTATGTTATCCTATACAAGTATGTTATCCCAATGAAGTTTGTCAACCTATACAAGTATGTTATCCCAATGTACTATGTTAAAAAAGATTATGCTAGTAAGAACCTAGCAGTACCTCCAAAAACACAAGAAGGCATAGCTGCAAGGTTGAGTTGGCACTAAGAATGATAGAAAAGTGGGGTTGGTTGACTAGGCTAGTTCCATAATATAGAATATTTTCTCAAGGTATTGACATAATATGGACTCAGATTAGCAAAGCAATGTCTTTAAGATTCAGCAAAAACCATGGGTTGAGTTAATTTGATCTGGTAATGAAATATTCTTTCCACTCTTCACAAATCCTAAACATATTTTCATATCTTCACTTGTAGAAGTGGAGAAAGTTTAGCTTTTTCTTTGAAGAGAAAAGCAAGAGAATCAGTTCACAACCCCTCCTACCAAAAGAAACAAGAAACCACAAGCAGTAAAATTATGCTACCAATCACCAAATGCAATGAAGTCTAGTCAATTCAAGCACAGTATCCTACAAGAGAGGATACAAGAAAAAGTACAAAAGTTGTAGAATTTCAAGTTAATTAGGCAAAAGCATTCAATCAACTCAAGAAAACAAACCATTGATGCCAAAAGATAAAATATTCTTTCCCCTTTGATCTTAAAACTGCAATTATAATAAGCCCTGTAACAAGAAGGATAATGCAACTACCAAAGCTGTTCAAAGAGATAAAGCCAGCTAATCACATTTTGGCTTTGGAGAAATAGCAAATACCACTGTTCCACCATGTATTCATGAGACTATTTTAGAGGATATGCCAAAAGCGAACTTTTTCTCTATTATACTAAAAGCACAACCTTGTGGCGAGAAAGATATTGCAACCAACAAATTAGTCAATAGATATTAAACTAGTTAATTTATTGATTCATCACCCCCAACTTCCGTCTTACTACAATCTACCTTGTGCAATGGATTGATAGACAGCTAAGTTCATTGTTACAGAAAAGATAGGAAAAACTGAATGTCTGATTGGCAATTTGGAAGCTGATTTGTGAGTAAAACAAATCCAAACACAATTGTTCTCATATGAATTTCTAGAAACACAACTTACTCATGACAACTTTAATTTTATGAGTGATCTCTTTTGTTACTTCTAGTTTTTGTTCATTTTTATTACTTGAGCAGTATAGAAACCTCTGCCATGTCAGAAATATCTTGCTACTACTGACATTATTTGAGCTCCTTCAATATTCTTAAACTGATACAACCACGCTAGCACAAAAGTGAGATACAAATTTTTGTCATGGCTCCACGCTGAGTCAGAGAGGAAATTAAGTTTAGTTTTTAGAGCTTCTTTTGCAAGTGATAGGTGAATATTAGTTAGGCAATGGATAATTTTATAAGCTCAATCGTGATCAACAAAAACAGAATTTTCTAATAACATTGAAATACCTTCAATTTATGATAATGGTGTTGCAATATTTCCTCTTTCTCCTCCTGGCTTTCCTTAGGATACGTGCGGTTTCATTCTTGGCTTCCTCTATTGAAAATTTATCTATTTCTAACAAAACAAGAAGCCACACTTGAAATCAGAAGCAAACACTGAAATATTTCATGCATAATGAATTTATATTACAACTCGATAAGTAATAGATTGTGGTTTATTACCCTCACCCCTAAATGGAACAACAAATTACATCAAGAAACCTGCGAAATTGCATGAAGAAGGCGAGATAAGATGCTCACCGGGAAGAGAGAGGAGATAGAAGATGCGATCTGAGAGGTAGGGTTAGATCGGAGAAGCCACAGAGTCGTTTCCGAGCTGAGGTGGGATTACTTCGCCGGATCCGAATCAGAGTTGATGAGCCGAATCAAAACAATAACAAAATCCCGCCCTCAACAATTCAATGAAGAACTCAAATTCATCCAATTAGTTTCTCTGTTCTTGGGAAACAAGTGGGCGACGCCAATTAGGGTTATTAGTTTTCCCATCTGCTGCTTCTTCCTGCTTTTCATTACTCTACAAAACTACTGTTTTCCCATTTGCCAGCCATTTATGCTTCACTTCCTGAGATTGCATTACTTTCCTACTTAAAATACTAAATATTTCCCTCACAACCATCTCGAAGGCGGCAACCACATTCGACGAGGCTAGAGCGTGATTCTGATTGTGTGTGTGTGAGGGAGAGAGGCTGGAGTGAAAAAAAAGAAAAGGAAAGGATGGGCTAGGGTTCTATCTTGAGATGGGCTCAAATAAATGGGCCGAGAATTAAAAGACCACATGGCTAAGTGGCGAAAACCACTGGCTGGCCCGTGGTATTTAGTCGGCGTAAATATTGGCAGCAGCGGAAAAAGCCGTTGTTAATAAAAGTTATGCGATAATAGGCCAGCGGTAAGGGACAGTGATCATCGTATGAAAAAAGTTAATAGGCACGCGGTTCTACAGCAGTGATGCATAACCGTTAAAAATATGGTTATAGACCACGCGTTTCACCACCCGCATTATACATGTCGTAATAGACCACTTTAGTACTAATGTCGTGATACATGGCGTGTGATCATGAGCAAAATTCTTGTAGTGTTCTTCGTTGCATATGTTTGTCACTTTATCTCGTATATAAGTTAGATCATCTGATGTGTAGTAGATCATAAGTCGTATGATTGGTCGAAGCAATGAGATATAAAAGAATCAAAAGGCGAGACAACTTGAGGACGAGTTGTCGGTGTAAATTGCTATGTATAGGCAAAGTGAATTATCTTAGTTGCTTGTCTATCTTGATGCGTCTCGACGATGGATCACGATGAGATGAGTTCTTCTATCGACCGTCGTGAAGAACCTAGATCTCGGTGACTTTCGTTGTTCTAAACCTCGATAATGTATTAGGTGAGTATGAGTTCTTGACCGTCACTTTGACTTGTTATGGGTGAGGGTTACGTGAGATAACCGATATTCTTCGCATCTTGCATGGTGGCGGTGCTTGTAAGTCGTGCTAGTTGCATGTAACAATCACCGTATCCGTTTAGGATGATGGCGTCCTTTAAAAAGCTCAAGGTTTATTGTACTAAACCTGCGAGGTTGAGTTATCTCGAAATACAATAATAAGGTTGAGTGGTACTACTTGGGAATTAAAGAAATTAATTATTTTAGCGATCATGCTTGCGTAAATAATTGATGGACGTCGATATCTTAAATACGAGGATTAAGTAAACTCTAAGTGCGAGCCGAGCTCGATTTAAGTAAATAAAGGGGTAAGTCGGCACTTATTCTCAGTGGCGTGAATAAATATTTATTAATTAATTTATGTTCTTGGTGAACATAAGATAATTAATTTATTTGAAACTCATCTTTATTCCTGCATTTGATCACTGGTGGCCCGTCAAGGCTGTAACTATGAAAATTTACGTCCACCACATAGATAGTCCCTTTCGGACTCGGTTACGATCCTCTCTGTCGAAGAGATATTATTATATTTATTAAATGTGCGAGATCCTATCGAATGGGATCTAGGGTTGCGATTATAAATATAAGGTGGAGAAAATCAAAGTTAATCTAAGTGAAGAATTTTCAAAATTATCTTGTTCGATAGTTAGGATTTTGAAAATCTCGAAGATAATATTGAAAGCGAATTCTGCGTTACTCTCCATAGATTGTCCTCGCTCGACATTGGAGTTTAAGCGATCGGGATATAGTCGAGAAGATCAAAGCACAGTCTTAATCGATTCTTGCACGACAAATTCGTAGTAAACACGAGAAAACACCAGCGTGTTGCGATAAATTATATAGGTGCATCTTGGGTATATAATCAATGTAGGTGAATTAAACATCAAAGATAGATCATCGGAGGGTTAAAATCGATTTCCCTACGGTAATGATTTAGCAACTCGGGAATGATAAATGACACACGAACGAGGGATGGATGACTCGTCGATTCGTCGATAATTTAGTTACTTGGCAAATCTCAAGAAATTCGAAGAGCTCTTGAAGAGAGAATAAAACTCACATATATTGAAAATCAAAAGATAGAATATTTTAAGTGAGTTACAAACCGTTATATAGGCTGAAAATTGAACTCTAATCCTTATCAAAGAAGGACTCCTTATTAAAGAATGAAACTAATTAAAGAAGAGACCTAAATAAGCGAAACTAATAATCTAATATCTATTCTAATGTCTTTGAAAATATACATAAAAACTATGGGCTACGAAATATACATAAAAGCGTGGGCGTCTTAAAAATTAAGCCCGTTCGTACATAATAACATTCACGAAACTTGGGCATTCGGTTCATCTCAATTGGCTTCATTAACTATTGAACCCAAACTTCTTGAACTAAGACCAACAACTTTTCCTTGAGCTGCTTTGCTCGACTCATGTAGTTGGTCCTTGGGAACACGAACGATTCGGGAATCAGCGAACTTGGGCTGCGTCACTCGTGATGCGCATGGACAAACCTTTTGAAATAAAGACTAAGCAAGAAACCCGACATATTAATTCTTAAATTAAAAATGTCGAGACCTCTACATTTGATCTCTAAATAAAGTAGTGCATGCTTGTGAGTGGCGATCACACGTGTGGCTTGCTCGCCTTGTTTATCATAAGTTTGTTAGATGAGATTTTTCAATAAAACATTTTAATCTATTGAGAAGTAGGAGTTTTATGTGTGGCGATCCACGTGTGGCTTGCATATGTGATTTTCATAAGTTCTCTAAAGATAGATTTAAAATGAGATGACAAACGAAATTGAATTGGAATGGTATGGTCAGAGTGAGTATGTTAATTCTAAGAATTTGTTTTACATTGTAAAAATGTGGTCTTTGCTTAGGCATCACCTCAAGTACAACTTCATGAAGTCCGCTTGCGATAGTGATGTGGTCTCAGATAATGTCGATCTTTAATTTCATTTATCATAAGGATAAGTTAACATGGTGAAATTAAGCGACTAAAGGTTTATTTTAGTTTGGTCGAGGGGTTCGTGTGTAGCGATCCACGCATGGGTTGCATGTGGGATTCCTTGGGCGATTGGAGGTTTCAATTAATATTTTTTATCAAGGTTACAATATTATTATTTACGAATTATGTGCGATCGTATGCTTATGTGTTTTACATTACTTTTTAGACATGTCTCTTACTATTATCAATATGCTTGCATAAAACCCTTATTAGGTGCTGAATTTTATCGGTGGAAGCGAAACATTGAGAATGTTCTTCTTGCCAAAGAAAATTTATTTGTACTCACGCGCCTCGTCCAACATCCCTAGATGATTCATCTACCGATGAGGAGCGCAAGGAGCACGAGAAGTGGGATAAATAAAATAGAATGGCAAAGTGTCTTCTTTTGGTCACCATGTGCGAGTCCTTGCAACTCCAGCATCAAGAGACGGAGGATGCAGCCACCATCTGGCTAAATGTCGTAAAATTGTATGGGGAGTCGGACATAATTGCTAGTCATAAATTGACAAAATTAATTATGTCAAGTTCAATGATGGAAAGCAATTCAGTGCATGACCATGTAGAGCAAATGATCAATCTCTTTGGAGAGTTTGAGTTGGTTGGAGGTTATATATTGATGATGAAGTCAGAATCAATATTGTCCTCAATACTTTACCCAAATCTTTTGATGACTTCTATTATATCGTAATCCTATATGAAAAGAGTTATACTCATATTCATTGCAAGAGGATTTAATAGCGGAAGAATGCTGAAGATGGGCGAAGGTGCCTTGTCTTTAGTATGCGCCTCGAGGAAGACCTTTGCTTCGTGAAATATGAAAATGTAAAGTGGAATTAAAGAAATGCTAAAATTTAAAGAAAATAGTGGGAATAATACTGAAGGGCTCTACCGGTGGTTTGAAAAATCGAAGGAGAAGAGCAAATGCTTCAAGTGTGGTAAGGCGGGCATTGGAAGGCTAATTGCCATATGCTCGAGGCTCGAGTGCGTCGTTGGCTCTAGTAGCGGAAACATGTTTAGCAAATTGTTCTACTCGTTCGTGGGTAGTAGATCAAGTCTTGATCGATCATGTTTATTCTTGTCGCCCAATTCAGGAATGCGGATGCTGGGTGTGATTAGGGGTGGGGGTTAAGCGGGGAAGAATGGGAGTACATATAACATACATGATAAGAAGATGTGACCATGAAATCGGGCGGCATCTCTCTATAACTAGGACATATCACGAAGGGGAGGGTGCAAACAATCCATGCGAGAATAATATCGATATCATAACCTCGAAAACATGATCTAGGTTTATAACAAGTAATGCGAAAGCAAAATAGAATTACACCTGTTGACTAGACCGATCGACCATATAGCATGCTCATATCGAGACTCATGACATAATAACATAATAGCAAATCTTGTTCCCAATCGAGAAAGCAAAATAAGGGACAAGAATACATCAACATCGAATCGCATATAACCTGACATCGGCGGAAGCATAGCATGAAGAACCCATGGCTCCACCCCTTGGCGTCGCCCGTCCAGCCTCTCTCCATACGTGAAAGATTTGAAAAGAGAGTTTGGGGTGAGTACTAGCGCGCTCGGTGGGTTTTATCATAAATCGGAAGAATCATGATCGGTGTTGAGCACTTACCTTAGAAGGTTTTAAGCGTAAATCCACTTCTAAGTAAGCAAAATAGATTTTAGTTTTCGATAACTAATCCGTTATTCTTGTTGTTCTCATCATAGAACCACGGCTCGGGCGTATCCCTTGACCCGTCACGTCTCATTCATTCGGCCGGAACATATCCGTGACCACGATATCTCGACCGGAACATATCCGGTCGACCCGTGCCGGGCGTATCCGGTAGGCTAACTCGGTGTGGACTTGAGGTCGAATCCGTCGAACCATAACCACCTCATTACCATTTCGTGTGGACTTAGGGTCTATCAGCCCGCGAACCATAACCACGTGTTGGGAATCTATCCGCTTCGATCAATACTCGAGATGGTGATCAACCCGCGAATAGAGATCCGTGCACAATCACAATAGAACCACATCTCGGATCGGAGAAACGATAATAACTTCACCAAAACATTTTACGGTGCATGTTTTATTTTGAAATATCACGATAAATAACTCGAAATAAGCATATATAACTGACTGAGCAGGGCGAAAGCGTCGGCGGAGATATCTACGGATCCGATGACTTCACCGATCGCCTTTGGTAGGTGCACAGTAACAAAGCGGAACTACTTTTGGGGTCACGTCCCACAAAGCAAAGCAACAACGTGATCGAAGCGAAGATCAAAGCAAAAATAGGGTTTCGACTTTTGAACCCGCATTTGGCACTCTCGGGTTTTCAAATCAACTTCGATGCGAAGGAAATATATTCGGGGCATCAAGACCTATAATAGGTACTTTCAAAATATGCATGCATCTGAGTTGACTCAAATCTTAGCGATGAAGAAGCTTGAAAATCGATGCCTATCGCCGGATCTAGGTTAAACCGTCTAAAATCGATGCATGAAAATGGAAACATAAGCAATATGCATAACGACGAACATGGAATGACAAGCTATATTGAAAATGGATAACTTGGGCATGTCTTCCTTTAGAAAACTCGAAGCAGCGGAAAACATCCGACATGCGAAAGCGAAAAAGCGAAAAGCGGAATCGGTACTTTAGTGGAATGCATAGCCGGAACTCAAAACCTAAAGGACCCGTAGCCAAGGTGGCCGTCGGCCACAAGCGGTGACAGTGCTGCTGCGGCGGTAATGGGCGGCGGTTTGGCGAAATGGCCGACCTCGGCGTTTTCTCGCCTCGTCCTTTAGAATCCGAGTTCTATGCTATCGATCTACTAAAGGCGGAATCAAAAAAAGAAAAGCACAAAAGCAGAAAAGCAGGGCTGTAGGGAGGGATGATCGGCGGTGGTGGCGGCGGCGTATGATAAGCGCCGCCATGCGAGCCTCCGACTCGATCCCACTCCTCCGTGACTTCGCGGCGTGCACAGGCTGCTCGGCTCATCCGTAAACACAGAGAGAGGAGGAAATGAACATTGAAAATGAAAGCCCTAGCCTCCTATTTATAGGAAGCGAGGCTGTGCTCTTGCTTGTAACGACCCTTTTCAGCACGCAAGCGGCCAACTTTTGAAGGAACTCAAATTTAGCAAACTTAGTACCCATGGACACGAAATAAAATCGGACACAACGACTATAAACAAGATATGCTTTTAAAGACCCATGAAAAGTCCGATTTTCGATAACTTCCCGGTGCAAACCTTTGTGGGTGGTGAAAACACATACTTAGTGTCTATGAATTCATCATAAGACACTCTTCACTAACGCACGAGGTTTCGTGACGGTCGCATCACGAAACAAAAGTCAACCTTTTGACCTTTCTCGAAAAGCGTGCCATGCAAACACGGTGCTTAGAAAAGGCGGGTATTACATCCTCCCTCCTTAGAAAAATTTAGGTCCCAGAAATTTCAAACACGTGGAGAAACACAATTTGAGTCTTGAGCCACGAACTTGTCTTCAACTCCACGTAGCTTCCTCTTCGCCATGGTGATTCCTGACACCTTCGCTGACGGAATTTGCTTGTTCCTCAACTCCTTGACTTCTCGTTCCAAAGCAGCCAGCCGGTCTCTCCTCGTAACTCGGATCACGAGCAAGAACCACTTGGTTATGCTTGATCACGTGTTTTGGGTCGAACACGTACTTTCTCAAGCGAGAAGCGTGAAACACGTCGTGCACGTCTCCGATGCTGGGTGGCAAAGCTAACCTATGAGCAGGGGCCTATTCTCTCAAGAACTTGAAGGTCAGCGAACCTCGGTCGTAGCTTACCTCGTTCCCAAAATGAGCGACTCACTCCGTCGGAAACGCCCAAGGAAAGCGATCTCCGATCATGGGCGAAGATCCGTGCGTGACATCGCATAGGACTTACGCTGTGAAAACTCTCGATCGCATGCCGCTGAACCAAAGGTGGTTCTTGGGCTTCTTCCACGTTATTGTTTCTACGGTTCCTTGTTCTCGGCATTACGTACCGAGCGTTTGAAACATTAGAAACACTTTCGCATAGATAACGGGTATCATCGCATAACATATATCATCACCCATAACCACATATCATCACATATGCCACATATCACGATCACATATAAACATGCAATGCATGACACATCATCGTTATGCATTTCACATAACATCATCATCACACATCACATAGATCATATATCATCATGGCATAGCTCGTATCACATATAAGCATCAAACATAAACATCACATCACGAGACGCGTTAGTATCGATATTGTCCATAAAGGGCGTCAAAATACAAGATCAAGGTATGTCGGTCAAAAGGTCGGATATGAGCAAAGAATCGACTCAGGTCCTTTGCAAAGATCTTTGCTACTGTCCGTGCTTTAAGCGAGACTACTGCGTTGTCGCTGTACACCTGACTACCGGATCTACGTACTCCATATCCGTCCACTACTCTCCGGTCGTTTCAATGGTTCCATTCTTCCTTTCCTCATCCTCTCTCCCTTCCTATCGGGGCTTGGATTCGGTGCCGGCTTCGATAAGCGATCTGCATGGAAGCAAGTCTCGTGGGTATGATCCCGTCAAGTTGTGCCCGATCGCTTTGAGTCCGGTGAATGTTGATCTGGGTTTCGGCCTCGGCGCTTGCCCTTCCTCAACGTGCTCAACCTCATCCGGGTCATCGCTGCTATCGGATCACGGGTCCTCCGAGTCCTCACTATCCTCCTCGTCCTCCTCCGGGTCTTCCTCCTCCGAATCTCCTTCCGGGAGGCCAACGATCTTGTTCGGTGGCGTGAAGATTACGATCTGGCCTCTTCCACCTTGTTGTCGGATGGACAATCTCTCTTACAGGAGGTCACGCCTCAAAATCATTCTGGTCCGTTAAAGTGAGGATCGTAGATGGAGGTGTAGTGGCGGTGTATCACGATGAGCTGGCGATCGTATCTGCGATGGTTTGCTCTCCCAAAGGCTCTTGGGAACATCGTCTCGCATCATCAATACGGATCGGCCCTCGAACATGCCTCGCTATCACATCTCGCCTCGGATGGTATGCCTCGATGATCGGTCCTTGTCTCCACACTCGAGCAACTAACTCTTTGAAATCCAGGTAAGGTGTCTTGTCACAACCCTTGACCCTAAGTACGGATTAGCCGGGATTATTCTTGTTGATCTGAATTAAAGGACTTAATGATGAATGAACATGAAGCGATAAAGGAAGCGATGACCAATCTCATAAAACTTCAAAGATTAGAGGTAACCACATAACGTTTTACATACAAACTAGACCCGGATCTTTGACAAAGAGTTCGTGATCGAAGGTGATATCATCAATAATCAACTATAACTAAGTGTTTCAAGCGATTGGAAAGCATGTGAATGCATATATGGCGATATGCATTCAAGGTTAAACTATATCGACGACAAAAACTCCATTGCTCAACACTTTGCTATCTATCGTTAGCTCGACTGCACGTTTAAAACAAACATGCAGGTAAGTACAAGAATGCACTTAGTGGACTCATGCGAAATAATTTCTTTAAATTACTTTGCCCATAGTATAACACGAGGATTTTAGTAGAAATAACTCGTGAATACCAAACTGCTTTATCGTTTCTCAAAGATCGCTTGGCGGGCATTTTAAGGTATGTATGATCCGTATCACTTTCATATAACTTTCTCATAACTCTGTTCACGCCGTGAAAGTAGGTCTCCTTCTCTGAATGACGTGACCGCCGAAGATGTTGCTATCGGCTCACGGTCACCTATGGTGTACACGTTAATCGGGCTAGGAATTTCGCATCTAGCGAGGATCCGATGTCGATTTTACGTAAAGTTGGGGCGACCCAACAAGCTGTAATTTCCGTGGTTCGCTAACCATCTCTTGATAGGATCCATCATAAAACATAAACACTTTGGGCGGGTAATTGAACAACAGTTCATAATCATTTCTCAATGAAAGCTTTGTAAATAAATACTTTTGAAGAAAGCATTGTAAATAAAGGGTTTTCGAATAAAGCCCACCGGTATGTTTAGGTCTCTCGGTCCTTTCACGTCTCCGTTCGAATCCGTCTACCTTAGCGTAAGAATTATTTTAGTATATTGGTCACGTTTCGATGAGGGCGAACATTGTCTATAACGTCCTATGTATCAAATAAGTGCTAACGTCGGACTTATTGGATGTTTCCTAATCGACATAATGTCGATTATGAAATTATTGACATATAAGAGATATTCCGTCTCTTTAGCACATAATGTATGTTTTAATGTACTTACGTAGCGTAAGTTACATTGTTACCAAGCGTCTTCGTCACATAGATTACGTATTATTGAATTTAGGTGTGATTTGACCTTGGTCGACATTTTTGGTCGATGATTTTGACTTGGTCGACATTTAGTCGACATTTTGACTAAAGTCGACATTTGACTTTTTAATCTTTATATGTAATTTTGTTATTTTATGTGCAATTTTGTTCTAAAATTCCCATAAAATCATACTATGTTTAAAACATTATTTTAGAACATATTATGCGATTATATCTTATAAAATAAATTTATAACATTAATACACAAAATCATGGTTTTCGGCCACGCTTAATTTAATAAGCTGTGACTTGTGCAAAAATCATATAAATTCACATAACACATAGTCATCTATGAGCATCCTTACTATAACATAATCTTTATTTATTATGTACTATTTAATTAAATCTTCCTAAGTCGTATATTCGAAAATTTGGACTTAGTCCGAATAATTTTAATAAATCCGATAAATTAAATACAACACTATATTATGAATCTACACTATCAATATGTTATAATAACAACTTAAACATGGATTATATCACAACATGTTATTATGTTCTATAATTTTGAAATACATAGACTTAGGTACCAAAGTTTTCAAAAATTCTACATAAAATCATATAAGCGTAATTAATACCCTAGATCATGATTTCATGCTCAAATCGACCATTAAAATCATAATCATCAACATATCACACCCTCGAGTTTTAGGTCCACATATAGAATTTAATAGCATGCTTAATTTTGTGATATAATTATAATACATGCTTAATAACATCATATAAACACAATATCTAAACATATTAGCATAAGTCATATAATTTTCGAAAATTACACATATGAACTAAGCTTATAACATAAATTCTAACGGATGAAAATCGAAAATTCTAGCATGTATACGAAGCTCGTAAGATTTCTAACCTCTTAATCGGAGTTGATTTAATCGGCGGAGGTTTATTTGCTATAGGTTTAGGATTGGAATAGATGAGCTCTCTCTCAATTTTTTCTCACTATTTTCGGTAGCTAGGGCTTGTGAATGAGAATTGAAGAGCTTCATGTTGTATTTATAGACTTAGGCAACTTGCACTATAATTATTACATAGAAAATATCTCTACACCACTTGCACAAGAGAACAAAATCTTATCTTATCCTTTAACACTTTATTATGTCACCTTATCTCTTAATTAATGCATTGGATCATACTTATCACATAGTATAAAGTTTATCACATAGTATGTTACATGTGTGTGTGTCGCCTATTTCAAGGCTTTAGGATTAAATTTTAATTTTTTCTTTATCTTATACCATATTATTATTATATAATATGATCACATTTGAATAGTCAAAGATTTCAACTATAACAAGTGTCTTTATTATATAGTGTGAAATTAAATATTTTCAACCCTAATTTCTTAAGATTTTCGGCCCCCACTAGAAATTTCCATAGATTACTTGTTCAATTTGTTAACTAACACCACTTTACACCTCATACATGATAAGATCTTATCATATCTTCACACAATTCCAAACATAGTGTAAAACAATTTTAATCACATAAAATGATGTCGTTTTCGCCATCACTAGCTTCCAAACTTAGGTTACTTGATCAATTGGCAACTACTACCACTTTACACTATCGATGTGATAAGATCCAACTCATACCATTCGTTAATTAAAGGATGATATTATCACATAAAATCATACCTAAATCCTTTAAATTCAAGAACCTATAGCACAAGTGTGCTCCCACTTGTGCAATTTGATGTAATATCATATATTATCCTTAATAATATCGTTTTAATATAATAATTATCATAGGACCATAATTGGATAGCAAATGAAATAAATTTATACTATAAGCTCTCACTTTCGAAAATTAGGGTTTCATACCCTACACATTTTATTTTCATGTAATAAATAGCTAACACATAGTTATGAGACACATTATAACCATAGATGATGAATTTAATCATAGAAAAATATTTAGAACAAAATTTAGATCACAAAACCCTAAATTTATAAATTAGGGTTTTCGAAACCCATCATATATGACACATGTTATTCCTAAATTTTCTAGCATTATTTTGATGATAAATAATACTCTTATATCATAAAATAATCATAGGAATTTGAATTTTATAATTCCATGATCGTTTGACCAAGTTATGGAATTATCTCTAAACATAGACGTTTGAAACGTCTCAAAATTCTCATAATTGAATTATCTCTAAAAGTTTCAAAATAAAGCTGTAACAACTTTATTAATTCCTACAATAACAGGAAATTTCGAAATTTAAGCTTAATTGCTTAAAAATAATGTAAGGCTTAACTGTC